>OZ020194.1:82680733-82685733 GCA_963971165.1 Philopedon plagiatum | reverse complement strand
AACTAATTTCTCAAAATACATTGGATTACCTACACGTAGTGTGAAGTAAAATTTATTATATGGGGGTAAATAAACAGGAACTGCAACACGTACTGTAGTTTAACCAGAAGCTCTAACGAACGAGGAATACAAATGGGAATATTACAGTGTAAATTGGCAGTTGCTTATTTTTACAACTTTTATTAGGTCAAAGTTTGAAAATTTGTTCTGAGCTTACACTGGTAACAAGAATAATACGTAAACCAAATGGTAGAGGGATATACGAAGCATTATATTAGTAGCAGTTTTCTGGTTTTTTTGTAAACTCATAAAGAAAATGAAAATTTTAGTATGCATTTTTACAAAAGATAAAAAATCAATTGGAAGCTAAGCAACTTGCAAAAATAATAGGATAATTCTTACATTTTTAATGACGAACTTATTAACATTGATAGGACAAAAACTTATCAAAACCTAACTGATAACCTAGAAGATCTTAATTTAAATCAGTACTAAATAATTGTACTTTGTACTTTTTTTGTTTAAACTACTCGCCGCAAAAGCTTGACAAATGGCCAGTGGTGGAGCAGATAAAATTGCCAAAGGAAAAATTATTACAATAGATGTCCAACGTTGTTACAGTTTAAAACAATCATAATGTTTAAAAAAAAAATGCCGACCTGTATTTTATATTTTTTCGATTAAAACTTTTACGATATGTCGACATCGAAAAATCTTTACAACCTAAACTCTGCATTCGAAGGACTTGACATACAAGCAGCTTTTTGTAATAAAAGAAAATATTGAAAGTTTACACTTGGACTTAGAGTAAATAAGAGTCGTCTCGAGAGAGGTTTGCTGAAGAAGAAAAAATATTTTACTGTGGATAAAAAACGGGAATATAGCCACGTTTTGATTGCTGGTGTTAAATAACTTTCTTAAAAATACGAGTTGCAATGTTTAACAGGCATTTCTCATTATTTAAAATGGCGCTGTTACATAATTTGTTGGATCATGACACACATTCAGAATTGATGCTCTCAATAGGTCCTAATATGACATTCATTTATATATTTAAAATGCGAAGGTCATATTTTGTCTTCCTGATTTTAAAGCTTCCACAAAGATAGCTTGATGATTCTTTTTTGAAAAAATGACTTTCCTTCCATTGAGCTATCGCTGAGAATTTTAATCTAAATAAGGCATAAAGTACCAAAAAGGATCAATTAATTTCGACATAATATATAGTGCTTGACACTTTGACCAATGATCTGTAATATTATTTTCAAAGAGATTCTGTAATTACATATATTCTTCACAGTATCTGGATGATTCAAACCATTATTCTGATATAAATGTAGGTTTATACAGTGTGTGCGTGAATTTGATTGCCAAATGAAAAACCTCTTATTATTAATTTTTGGGAAAAAGTTACCCCATGAAAAGTTTTGCTCTCTAAAATATTAAGATCGGCATAAGACTTGCATGCAGTTACTGTGCAATTACTAATAATTGAAAGAGCTGTAAAAAAGTGTAAATATGTTTTAGAATTGTTTAATTAATTTTCAATTAGGTTGTTGAGGATATAAATATTTTAATCACTCTGTATGCTAAATTAACCTGCAAGCAGTAACATTTACGGCTTAATAATAAATACGGCGATGGTATTCATCTATATTATTATTTCAAAAATTTTAAGTAACTATTCAAATATTACTTTGTCATTGCGCTGTATAGTACAAATTAGCTTTTTAAACCTTTAAAAAATAAATGAGTATTACAAGAATGTTTCGTAACAGAACACTAGAAGAGGGTCTCACAAAAAAAAAAAAACTGTCAAAGAAACTGACATTACTCGACACTCCAGACTTAAATGCGAACCGCAACAAAGGAATTCCGTAGCTCAAAGAGATTAAATTACAAACATGTCAAATATTAGAAAATACCGACCGTATTTTAGTCTGAAAATGATGCAATCGATATCTTAAGAGGATGGTATACATGTACAAAAATATGATTAAATAAAATTTAATTTCCCACTATTCTTTCAACTTAATAGTGGTAGGTAAAAAACTGCCACCTTAAATAGGAAATTTAGCCAATCGAATTCCTAGTCCAGCAGTGTTACATTGACTTTGTTTGATTTTTTGATTTGCTTTGTTGATCTTTGCAATGTAAAACTGCTCATCTTATTTTTGTCTCTGCAATTCGTCCATATTTTCACAGTCTTCATCACCAAAATGTTCTTATTCACTGTTGTACTTATTCTCCTCAATTATCATCGGTATAATCGACGGTGTCTTCTTCCAAGTCTGACAAATAGTCGCAATCTCTTGCAATTCTTTTTCGCTCAGACGTTTTCTTTGCTTTTTATTACAATAAAGCATATCTCAAGCGGCAGTGCCGTGCATTTAACAGAGTTAAAGAAAATCTAAAATGCTGCATAGAGTACCGCTGCGCGCTCGCGCTTAATATAGAATTTTCCATAGAGTCTACCAACTTCTTACAGGTACCTTTAAAAATCATAAGCAAATTTCCAGATTTTCAACTTCATTTTCAAACACATAAATAAACTGAATTCATTATACAGAAATAAATTATTTAGAACAAATTAATTGAAAGCATTAAACGGTTTAATAGAAATTTTATTTTACGAAGAAATACCATTGAAGTCTTTATGAATAAATAATATTGAAAAAATAGCAATTATTGAAAACAGAATGTAATTACATTTTTTATGAATCGTGTGCTTTTTTGTATAGGTTATCTATTGTGAAAATAATAATATTAATATTTGATGACGGGTCAATTACTGTATATGTCAGATAAATGTAAATGTAGCCCAGATATTAAATATCCATTATACTGGAACAACATAAAAGATGTATTTGAAGCATATTAATTTTATGAAACTGTTGAAGGTAACAAAAACCTTGTAATCATAATTAATAGTTTTTAGTCATATTTTACAGACCCGTGAGGAGCTTTATTATTTGCAAAGTTACGTAGCTGTCAATTACTTAAAAAAATAATATACGAGTTTGTTTTAAAATTTTACCCCGAGATCCGCCAAAAAGGTTTATAATTTATTACAGGTTAAGATTTGGATCTTTTAGTCGATCAGGCAGGTTTTGGCAAGTTTTTGTTTTGTCCCTATTAATAAGTCTTCATTAAAAACTTAAGATATTTTTAATATTATACCGATTTGCTTGCTTTTTAAATTGCATTTATCTTGTAACTTAAACCTATTATTGTGCAAAATACATACCGACATAAATTGCCTTTATCTTTATAAAAGAGACTCGGAAATAATTTTGAAGTAATTTTTTACTTATTCTTATTCTTACACTTGTCAGTGTAAAACCTGTACAATAGTGAATATTCGTTACATCTTGAGGGCCAAAATCTTCTATGTTTATTTCATCTATTATTGCATTAATAGCAGAATCTCTCATTTGTTTATTTCTATAATGAATGCTCGATACATCCCAAAGGCATGAATTTTCTTCGTATAACTCGGCAAATTTCAATGTTGTCTCCTTAGTCCACCTCATCTTAAAACACTAAAAATACCTGGAATTGCAATATATTCACGTGAACGAATGCTATATGAAGCAAGTACGCCGCTCTACTAACATTCCAGCACTGCGTTCCATGGTGGAGGACGCCTTCTTGAGCAAGTAAGTTGACCGGGTTTCAAGTCACTTGACTTCCTTGGCTGCTTGTTCACGTTCTTGATCAAGCGCTTGAATATCCGTTGTATAAACAGATATTCAAGTTAGTGGTTTCCAGTTACTTGTTCAAGTAAATTGAACGGCTACTCGACCCGCGTAAACTAAGCTTTAGGGGTTGAATTTTGAATAATCCCTTCTTAGTAAGTCTACATTATAAAATAAAACTACTGCGGTTTCGGTGATAATGAATCAGTCAGTCAGGACATGTTATTATATGTATATATATATATATATATATATATATATATATATATATATATATATATATATATATATATATATATATATATATATATACATATATATAGGAAGTGACTCCGCAACCGGCTCCGCGCCGGTTCCTAAAATGTTGATGCATGGATACCGGCGCCGGCACCCAATTTCTCGGATGCCGGCGCCGGTTCAAATACGGCCAAAACGGAATGCCGGCAGTTCTAACCTAAAATAATTATAGTTACGAATTTTAAATGATATGGAAACATTGTGTTGTTTTAATTTTGCGTAAAAACTATAAAATATGAGTGTGTGATAAATTTTTTTCCTATGAAAATTTTAATTGTGTTTTGGTGGAGTACAAGAAAGCCACAAACAATGAGTTTTGGTTGCGTGATAGCAGAATAAATGACAATCAAAGACAACGAAATCCTAATAGTGTGGTGGATATTAATCCGGCTCTGAAATACTATAATCTGCGGTTAGCCTGTGTTAAAGGTGGAAGACCATTCAACACAAAAAATAAAAAGTCAACAAGGAAGTGTTCCACGTGTAAGAAAGGCTGCCAGGCTAGCATTTTCTTGAAAGTAAGTGAGTGTAAACAATTTCTATGCATCCTGGGGATTGAACGAAATCACAATCATACTTCATCCAAACCTTATTTCAATATTCTAGCAAAACAGAGACACAGAGTTACAGATCTATATGCTCTGCTAGTTATTTCTACCTCAAAAAGTGGCAATATGTCCATAGAAGACAAGAATTCCAATCAAATTGATATCAAGCAAATTGAACACTCGTATTGAAGGTATATTATATGGGTTTATGGTTTATTTTTCTTATTTCTACCCTTAAATTCGCAGAATAATAACAATTGCTATATTTTTGTGGGTAGATTTAAGTTTCGTTAAAGTTTACACTATAATAAATTATTATTTTTTGATTGAATTAAGGTATTTTCATTCTTATCTTATTATATCTTATATATATATATATATATATATATATATATATATATATATATATATAAGATATAATAAGATGAGAATGAAAATACCTTAATTCGTGGTCTGT
>OZ020194.1:81130285-81405285 GCA_963971165.1 Philopedon plagiatum | reverse complement strand
CATTTGACAAATGCCGAGATTATATTCAGGTAGATGGTTATTTGACTAGGTAATTGGCAACATTTTAAAGCGAATATCATTTCGTTATTTAACTAGGCATTTACGACTTGCCAAGCTCTACGTTGGTCATTTGACTAATGTAGCAAAATTTGGTTAATTTATCACTATTTTGCTATTTGCCGTGGTACTTAGCAACTGCCTAAGCAAATGACTATTTGCCTAAATTTGCTTTATGCCTACGATATTTATACTTGTTAGATAGTACAAGTTGTTTTAGATTTTCAAAATAAACAATATTTTCTTTTTCTATTCATACTTATTTTTGTTGTTCTTACGACCTAATAATTATCTAAATTTGAAAATACAAAAAGGAACCAAGCGACATTATTCAACAAAAAACAGAAAATGAAGATAAATTACGGGATAAATTATTTTTAAAGGTGAAAATTACATATTATTATGATGCTGAAAAAAAACTATAGACAATTTCTATTATTGTACTGAATTAATTATATCTACTAAAAAAAAACTCTAAACCTCTCTTTTCTCAAAATTTGCTCTTTGTCGCTTGTCTCTTTTCTAAAATAGGTAATTCCTTAAAATAGTGTTATTGCATCCATATATATATATATATATATATATATATATATATATATATATATATATATATATATATATATATATATATATATGTATATATGTATATGGATTTTACAATAATTATTCTTATACAATTCATTGCAGGACCAACCGTGACTTTTTTTTAGAAACATCAACTTCAATGGCCATCTCGTCAAAATACTGTTTCATGGAAATGAAGAAGGAGTTTTCTTTTAAGATATATCTTTCTTGTTTTTGGCCAACTTATTTCTTCTCCATTTACTCCTTTTTTTCATTTAACGTACTGACATGGAAAATTTCTCTTATAAAAACACGAAGTATTTTGCAAGAAAGAAGCACGTAACAGGATGCACATAAATAAAAACTACAGTCATAATTTTACAAAAATGAACTAAGTATGTCGCTTGGTTTGTTTTAGCAAAATCGTTTATTGTAATATTTTGTTTTCGGGTGGTTCGTATTCACTTTTGTAGGAAATATATTTTCTATTTTACCTGGTTCTTTTCTGCAAAATATAATATCAACCTTTAGACATTAGTTCAGCTAAAATTCTCAAATATTGGAATTTTGTCGCCTGGTTCTTTTTTGCATTACTTCGTCCGATAATTTGTCCCTCTAAACGGTGCTCAAAATTTATTAGACTGTTATAAGATTACTAAGATTGTGAGGAAAATAGGTATTTAATTAAAACTAAGTAACAGACAGAGGCTTATAAAAAAATTAGTGAAATTTAAAGAAATAACCATTTTGTTGCTCGACTTTTGTCCAATACTGTAGTTGCCTAGATTAAGAGTCACCCTGGGAACTTTGATTGATTTAAAATGAAAATAATGGTATGTCCTCCGTGTTTCCAAATCTATTGGATTAACCAACAACAATTATTATGTACGAGACTAGGAATGACAAAGAATATGGAATGAAAACCATTGTCTTTTTAAAGATGGATACTTTTGTTTAAGGTAGATAAGTGGTCACTAAGTCGGTATTATGTATTGTTTACTAAACCATCTTAAAAACCACTATCGCTGTTTTATGATCACTTAATTAATCATTTTAAAACCAAGGGGACTGACAAGCTACACCGTCCAACCCTGTATGGGATATTTCATAAATTTTCTTTAAAGCTCTTTTTTTAGAACTCTCTGTAATTTTTATTGTGGTTACATAAAAATAAATGTAGACCTAATGGACGGAAGTTGTTTATTTAAAGCTAATAATAAAACACAGTTTTAGCCTTAATCTAAATTGGAATCTAAATAAAAATTTAATATCCATTAATTTACTTCTCAGAAAGTGTATTACAGCGATGATATAAAGAAACGGGTGAATATGGCTTCAATTATAAATTTATTATTTTATATCAGTAACTGACATAAAGATGTAAAATAAATTTTACGCTGAAATGGTGAAGGAATCCGTTTGATACTAATTCTCAACAATGAATAACCATGAATAATGAATAAACAAAACTTCTTTTAGAAGAATATAACTGACAAGTACTTACAATTGATGAAACTAATATTGGAAAAACGATTTCCTTAGTTTAGGTTTATTAGTCAGAAGAACTGTCAACTAAATCTAATCTCACTTTCTAAAATTAACTCTGATAAACCCATAGATCTTCAGCAATAGGAGACGACCGAGGAGACGACCATTCATTCATTCCAGCCTTTTGTTTTATTTCATACATTGGGCTTGCGTAGGACAAGAAAAAAGAAGAGAGAGAACATTAAAAATCCGACTTCGCGCGTCGTCGCTATAGCTTATCGAGCCTTCTTTTTTCACCGAACAAACCTATGAAAAGACTTTCGAATGAAAATAATCCATTTTCCACACACTAGACACTGGCGCATGATTTCTTAAAGTTTATGGGTAAAGTCCCTTTAAGAAAAGTAAAAATCGCTTGAAATTTCACTAAATTATGTACATTCAGGCCTGTCAAGGAATTTACACATACAAAATACTACGGCTTGATAGCTGTTTAAGTCATGAATGAACGGGACTACGGCAGGTGCTACGGAGAAAAACCGACGTTACCACTGTCGCTCTAAATTTCGTCCCCATGAAATGGAAATAAATAACTAATTTAAATTCCAATTCGAAATATGTTTTATTGTCCAAAATTAACTTATTGACAAAGCCGTATATAAAACCTACACACACCAAGAGAAATTACTGTAAAAATCACCTTGTAAGAGTCAAAAGGTTAAAGAAAAACACAGAAAGTTTAAAAATCAAAATTAAATAAAATACCATTGAAAACAAAACTAAATAATAAAAATTAGAAACTATCACAGTAATACTCAGTCAAAGTATAATAAGCCTTACCAACCATCTTCTTTAACTTCCCTTGAAGACCTCCAAGAAAGGCTTCCGCTCGAACAACCAGAGGAAGATGGTTTAAGATTTTTTTATTTTCATAAAACATACATCTTTTTGTTAATAATAATTTTGGCACTGGAAGAGGAACATCTAGTCTCTGCCGGATTCGGACCCATTAATTTTTCTTTATTCTGAAATATCAAGGCAACAGTCCCCAATATAAAGAGTGACACTAAAGTTAAAATTTCCTCTGATATGAACACCTGCTTACACGGTTCCCAAAAGCCAATTTTATACAGGGTGGTTCAAAAGTAATGGTACACAGAGCCACAGCAGATTCCTTATGTCGAAATAATGCGATTTATTTAAACTTGCGTAATTCGAAAGTTGATAATAACCAAGATACAGGGTATCAAAATTTTCTAAATCTATTGATAAACCGGTCCTCAACAACTTAAGCCACCACTAATGCAGATGCAATTTATAGCTTTCAGTCATGTCTATAATATTTGTAAACAGATTAGATGACGCAGCTATTTGAAGTAAAAAATGTATATTTAGAGATTTTGTGACATAACCCCAACTTAAAAGTCTCTCCCTGGATAAGCACCAGTTTTAAAATAAACATTAAAAACAAAATTCAAGAAATTGATTTTAGAAGAAATTTTTAGAAAAATTTTCTTACCTGTTCTTCATAAAAAGTTTTGTTAATGTAGTTAAAAATTACCTAAAAAATCCTGCATAATTATAATAATAGTGATATACTTAACTAAAAATAAACTAATTTTTAATATTTATTTGGAATATCTGCCACAGTATGCAAACCATTTTTCTTTAAACTAATTTTTTTAATTCTTTTTACTTTTAATAGCTATTTATGTATCCAGTTAGAAAATGCTTTAATGGTTAGACAGCTGATTCTCATTTGTTATATTTTTATATAGAAAATGCTTTGCTTTGTTTAATTCTACTTTTGACAAAAACAGGTAAATAAAATTATTAGTTTTAATTATTGTATCACAACATCTAAGTAGGCATCAGACGAACAAACTTTTATTCTATCTAGAAGTTTCGGTTTTTTAATAGTGAGCCTAGTAGGAATGTTTTGATAAAGTAAAAATTATTTTGTAATTTGTGAAAAAAAGTTGAATTTTGGAATTGCCCACCTGGAAAAAAATTAACACGCTTAGGTATTTTATTTATTATTTCTTCTAAGCAAATTTTACATTATTTTGTCGACAATTCTTAAATTTTAAGAGATGAAAAGTGTGTTGGTAGAAAGTTATAGTCATTTGAATTTTTTTTAAAATTATAATGTAGGTCAAATTTAAATGACTATTATTTTCTACTAACACCTTTTTTTCTCTTAAAATTTAAGAATTGTCGACAAAATGATGTAAAATTTGTTTAGAAAAAATAATAAATAAAATACAGTGTTTCGATTTTTTTCCAGATGGGTCTATTCAAAAATTTAACTTTTTTTCGCAAATTACAAAATATTTTTTTCTTTACCAAAATACTCCTAGTATGCTCACTATTAAAAATCCTGCACTTGATATGGGTCCCATAAGTAGCAACAGACAAACAACTTTAAAATTTCACGAACCGCGCGTGCTAGTAAGTACCTTTTAGACAGCTATCTGGGTTATGATGTCGTTTTGAAGTTTTATTTATAAAGAATTGTCACGTCAAATTAATTTTTTTCTTTTAAAAATATGGAAAATGTGCGATTCCGGCCCCAAGGGATATTAAAGGGGCAGCTCAATCTTCTATTGTACCCGAAAAGTCACAAGACTACTACGAAATATTTATATTTTTGTGTGTTCATTTTTCTTAACTAGTTATGAAATTAATATTTTGTCACCAGTTAAGAAATAGTTTACTTTTATTAACTAGTTACGAAAAGTAAGATATTTCAAAACTGTCATCGATTTTGAAAAGTGTCACTTTATGTGTCAAAGAAACGGAAAATTTATTGGAAAAACAATTGAATATAACATTTTTTAACGAATTTATTGTTTGTATTTAAAAATAAATGGGTAAGTAGAACATAAAGTTTTCTGTTACGAACAAACACAATACACACACGCACAGAAATAAAAAAATAATAATAAGTTTACAATTTGGTAATTCTTCTTAAAATTTTCCCTGTACTCCAAAGTTATTTTACTTCTGATATATCATTTTGAGAATTTACTATTGTTTATAAAAAAATCCTTCTTATGCTGGTAGTTTTGTGCAGAATAAGTATTTTGTTATCTGTGCAAAAAGAAAAATACGGCAAATTCTGCTATATATGTAGTCCAGCGCTCGGAGAAGAATGTCCTCCAAGGAATAGCTGTTTTAGCATTATTATTGTAAGGCATTTTCAGGTGGTTGTTAGCAAATTATAGTTTCGTTTTTAATTTTTAAATTATTCCTGAATCTGTATTTTGTTTAGCAAGATCCAGACAATTCTATAACATGAAATATTTGCACACCGAAGACTTTCTCGATTTCAAGCAGTTATCAAAGGATCGGAGGATTTTATCAATAAGGACCAGTGATTCAGAAAATTACGTTATAGGCCGAGATAATGGAAGTACAGGTAAAAAAAAGAAGATCCAAGATGCTTATTTTTTAAAAAATTGAGCCACAAGGAAGAATCATACGAATCTTTATCACTAAAACAAAATAAACGAAATGACTGAATACGGAATCAAACAAAATAAGTAAAGAAAAGTATCAGGATTTCAGTATCTTTGTGCGCAGGAGTTACACCGAAGAAAAACATATATAGTTTTTTAGATCTCTTGCACACTGCTTGATTAATGAATAAGTTTTATCAAAATGTTTCTTCTGTTGCACCTTATACTTAACAGTATTTTTCAGTTTGAGTACGTTTCTAATAAACACTCTTTCAAATATTTCTTATTTAAACTAAATTAACATACTCTTCTTGTTTATATTTTCTGCCAAAATGAACGTTTAGTTTAATGTTTCTTTTTATGCTTATAATATATGATGATTTTTTTTATAATATATCATAAAAATATCAAACTTTTTTTTGTAGGCGTATCTTGAGTTTGGTTAGGCATATGTATATCCCACACGTAAAGGCGTATCTCCTAAATTAATATCTTTTGTAATTAATTTTTGCATTTAGATTGCGCTAACCAACATTTTCTTGTCATAATTACTAAGAGCAACAATACAACCTACTTTAATAATAGAAAAAGTTTATCCTTTTTAAAAACAGTTTTGGAGATACACTTCATTTAAAGTCGGAAAAATCTTAAAATCGCTTTCCTGAAAAATCGATAAAAGTGAAATAGGCCCTTACATCAGAAGATCGATTAATTAAGTTTGCATAAGCGCAATAAACACGCAGGTCGGAATTATCTCCCTGGTCGGCACTCCGCCACTCTACCCTTACTATTTTTTTAAAGTGTAACAGTATTCACTGACCGCTATATCAGTCACTATTTCCAGAAACATCAAGAAAGTATAAATCCAATTCAAATACCTAGCTGTAAAGCATCCATGATATTTAATTAGACCTATTACTTAATTAAGATATTTAAATTATTAAGTTCAAGTTTCAGGAGAATTGAAATAAAATTGTGGATGAGATCCACAGGAATTCAATAGGTTTGAAAATTGCAAGTGACATATGACAGAAACAGCTGATCAGAAAGCAAAAATTACTAGATCTTCTTGAATATAAGGGTTGTCACTCGTTTATCAGCTCCGCACGCCCCGGCACGTGCGCTTTCAATTATTGCACTTATGTAGTTTCTAACTAGAGCACTTACAGATAGCCTCAATTAGGCGTTATCGTGGATATAGAGGCGAGTCGATGACGCGTTGATAAGAGATACCCTTAATACGGAAAGATTAACGTGGGATTTCTGTATTAACTGATTGCCAATTTACCAGTCGAAAATATTCTAAAATTATAACCTAGTTTTCAATTTGTCGTTAAGTACCTAAGTATATATTTGCCATTCTGAGTTTGTCATTTTCCCAAGTTCATTCAACTCAACGTCACCCTTATATCAAATCAATTTCGGTCTTCTCTTTAATATTTGTCGACGCCGACGTCGGCGTCGGACGGCATCAGCAGCATCCGTAGCAGGAAAAAAGAAAACAGCCACCTGTAAAGGGCAAGGGCAAGTACTCACCTACGAATCATATTGCCGCCCTCAACCCTGCAGCATATTCCTCATGCGCACTTTAACTCACTCACCATGCCGCCACGAGCGGTTTACGCGTTCCACGTGTTACCGGGTTTACGCGGCAAACGTTAACAGATTCCTCGTCAGCAAGCGAGACACAACTGCCGCGGATTCCTCTATCGCACTCCCAGACTGCACTCGGAAATCTTCGGTAACAAAAGACCTTCCTTCGGGAGGGGATTTCTTTTTATTAACACCTATTTTCGATTTTTTCTGATATCTAATCTCGTTGACATCACGCGAAGGGTCCTCAATCACGCATTGCAGGAAAGCGCGCGGCGCGATTCAAAACAAATTTACAGAGACGCTTCGCTAGTTCCTGCAACGAAGTGTTTTGTTGGGGCGGATAAGTGGGAAATGTGGAAATGGAAAGCGCAAAATTGAAGGCAGACGATAAGTGCCTGGGGTTTAGATGTTTTCACGCTGTCAAGATGCCTAAAGGGGTGGATGATTGTGAAACTTATTGACTGGATAAACGAATAATTAATATAATGAAATAATTTATTGAAATCCAAAACAACTGTTCTTAAAATTTCCCTTTAACAGCGACGTGCTTTCTTTCGCGATGTATTTTCATTGAGTCTCCTAGGAGTATCAAAACCATTTCCAAGAGCAAATTCACATAAGAGGTGTTATATGAACAAATTTATTAAATATCACTGAAATCAGTTGTCATCCTCACCGTATGCCTTTTGCTTTACATTTTTCCTAAGAGTGCCGGATTAAAGAATTTGCCGCTTTTCGCAAAATTTTAAATTATTTCGAAAAGTTTAAACCGGTCTGTCATTTTTTTAAAGTGTTTCCTCAGATTTTCCCGCCCCTAAAAATTTGTCGCTATACGCACTAGCGTATTTTGCGTAGGTATAGGGTAATCCTAGGCTGCTAACACTTAAAGTTAATTTCTAGCAAACTCAGAAAGTTGAAATATTGTGTGTAGGTACATATTGTGCAAATCAGATTCATTCATAACTGGTGTGTGCAAAAGGATCAGAGATGATACAAGGTGTTCCGAATTAGTTTGTCAATATTTCTAGGTTGTACTTGTCAAAATGTGATGAAAAGTTTATATGAACATGCCTCGAAAAATGCTTCCTGGACCAGCCTAAGCCCCCCGAAATTGGGACCCCGAAAAGGGGTTTTCTGTAATATATCTGCAACCGCTTGAGGTAGACTCACGAAACGTGGTGAGCTTGAAGCTTTAATGATATTATTATTATTCCTTTTTTAAATTTTCTGGAATTTTTTCAGGGGCGTCACATACAGAGTGGGTGCTGGGTAAATTATGCCCTATATTTTTGTTTGGGTTAGCTTAGGTATTTTTTTTTAATATTAAATTATGAAACTTGGTTTATTTATATACAACCCAACCATACCATATTATTATCACTAATTATATTACATACATACATACATACATATGTACACCGAATATTTATTTTAGCTGGAAAGAATGACTGAAATGCGGGTTTTCACTCATATCATTACCTGAGAGTTCAAGAGTCAATGCCTAGAGATTTCTCACTCAGGCTAAAGTTCTGTTGATGGATTTAAGGACATCAAAATTTGTTAGTAATCATTTTGTGGTCCGATGAGGCCACATTTAGTAGGGGTAACGGGTTTAATATCCATAACACTCACTTTTGGGACGATGAAAATCCGAGAGGAGTGCGAATAACTAATTTTCAATATAGGTTCTCTGTAAATGTGTGGACGGGAATATTTGGAAATCAATTGGTTAGTCTAATTAAAATGCCAAATAACAAACAGTAAGAGATATTTCGACTTTCTTCAAAATCAGTTGGTAGGATTATTGGACAATGTTCCTTTGAGGTCCAGGGTGGGGGATGAATTTTCAACATGACGGCCCCTGCTCATTTGGGACGGCCTGTTCGTAATTGGTTGGATGAGAGTTACCCTGAAAGGTGTATAGGCAGAGGTGGACCAGTGTCCTGGCCAGCGGGCTAGCCGGACTTAAATTCACTAGAACTGAGGTGGATACCCGCGAGGATCCACTTCAACGAAATATTCAAGCTGGAAAGTAGAAACGTTTACAGATTCTTCGGGCACCTCAAAGCTGGTCAAAATACTCGCCGTGGAGCTAGACTTTGTGTAAGAGAAATCAGTCTATTCGAGTACCTTCTCAAAGAGTAGTTTTGTTGTGTCTTTTTTATTTTATTCTTTTTTTAATAAATAACAGTATTTTAGGATGCATGTTCATATAAACTTTTCGTCATATTTTAACAAGTACATGTCCCAGAAATATTGCTCATTAATTTCGGGACACTGTATAAACTCTAGAAATTAGTCCCTAAATAGACGAGCATGGAATTGGAAAGTGACACCAATCACAAGCAATTTTTCAGATTCTCCTATTCCAGAGCATACTTATTTTCTCACCGCAATGCGCTTGCGCAAGCGAAAAGAATCAGGTTGTGTGTTATTTTTCTATCACTTACGTGTGTTAGAATAGTAACGCACAACTGATAAAGGACAAATGAAATTATCTTTTTTCGCTCTTACTACATTTAGTGGATATGATAGACTTTCCTAATAAGGTTGGGGCGTTGGTTTGCGCAAATAAGGGAACTAAATTCTATACAAAATAGATTGCCCAAAAAAAGAATTAATTTGACCTTGAATTTTTACCACTTCGTTCATTCCATTATATAATGTTCGATTTCTAAACTCTCCTTATCAATCCATATGTTTATATTATTAGTGACATAAAAATAATGTTCATATTATTTTTGTATTCAAAATTTATCAACAATTAATCTAAAAAAGGCAAAATATTTACTTTACTATGTCTGTTAATTATATTATATTTAATTGAAACTAAAATATTCAAAGCAAAGGTTATATATTGCGAAAAAATATCGATGTTCCTATTGATTAATTTGGTAATTATAGGCCATTATGACAAGACTCTAAAGAGTAATATATTTACATTCTTGTTGTTCATCTTCTAGTCGCTGACACAACACCCAGAAACTTGAGCAAACCTGAGCTTGTTCTGAAGATTCAATTCAGAGTCAGTTACTATGTCATGAAGGCATGAACGCTTAAAGGTTCAAGTCAGAGACAATCAGTGACATGAACCCTTGAAATCGCAGAAACCTTACCTTTTTTCTGTTAAGTTGTTGTTATTCTTGGCACCATTCACTCATCTCTGTCTTGGTCTCTCGTTACCTCTTCTTTCATACAACTGTACAACTTCAATCCTTTTCAATTTGTTGTCGCATTTTTTCGGTCCCACGTACAATTAGGTATACATTGGAGCAGAATGTAAGGTTTGTATTTTGTTTCTATAAAAAAATTATTAATTTTTATTCACTTGGTACTGACTACCTATTTACTTTATAATTAAGAATTTCTAGTTGCACCACTGCTTTTTCTAGATAAGCCCTGATTTATGAATTCTGTTTTGTTAATTACAGCTGAACCCGACGACAATAGGCTTAGAATACTGGCTCTTCGCGAAAAGGCGAATAAATCTAAAGCGCCAGAAAACATGAACAATACATCTTTTCTTACCACGACTTGTTAGCAAACAACTTCCGACGTAGGTGTGGTTGGTAACTGATTTATTAAAATATCTTCATTTTCATTTCTAAAATGACTTGTCATAATGCTCAGCAGTTTTAGTTTTTTGAGGCAGTTATCTTTTTAAAAATGAATACGAAATTAACGTATATTTGCTCCAATTTTTTTCGATATAATTTTTGAAAATATAGGTTTTAATAAGTGAATGTTAAACTCTAGTACTTTAAAGAATGTTAATAAAAGGTCAGCAAAGATGCCGCAAACCTGCACAGATACGCCTTTTTTAGGTTTGGTTAGGTTAGCTTAGATTTGCTTTATAACCCGCTGTAGCTAGGTAAATATCTATAATATGTATATAAAAGATGAAACTGACTGACTGACTGACTGACATATCAACACACAGCCCGCACCGCTGGGTCTAGAAACGTGAAATTTTGCACAGAGATTTCTTATATAACGTAGGCATCTACTTAGGTAGGGGTTTTCAAAATTCAACCCCTAAGGGGGTGAAACGGGGTTCAAAGTTTGTTTTTGAGTACAATTGTTAGAACTATACTGCGGACGAAGTAGCGGGCGGGAGCTAGTATAACAATAAACAAACCTGAGATTGGATTCCTGATTCGATTCAACGTCATTTGTGGCCCTGCCTACCTAACTTCACCTTCATCATTCTTCTGTGGCACCACGCACATCATGAATATTTCACTGTAACGTTTTCTTTTTTCCCTATACACCCGCATCAGGCAACGCATACACGTATGCTTTTAGGAAACTCTTTCAAATTTCTGTATCTAAGTTTTTGTTAACCTCTGCCTCCTCTCTGCGAAAGCTTTTTTTGCTTAGGCTGGTTGTTTGTTGATTCCATGGGAAAAATATTATGCTAAATGTAAGACTGGGTATTATACATAGGTTGACACTCATTGTCCTTTACTTGCATCTCTCTCAAAGCAAAACAAAGTATAATAAGTTTCAGTATAGTTGGTTTGCTTAGATTCATATTTAAATGTCTGAGTATAACTAGAAAAAGTGAGTCACAAGCACAAAAAAATTACTTGTTAGCTATTATTGCTTACTAAAAGAAACCTAAAGCTCATTTCAAATATTCATATATTAGAAAGAAAATTGTATTTGGTTCCATAAACACGTAAAATCCTGGGGACATGTGCAGATTTTATAATCGCAAAGACATCCCACATAGTTACGATTACGAGTCTAGATTCATTCTGTAGAATCCCTTCTTGAGTGACAATACTACTTCAATCATTATTTTCATTTTTTGCTTTAATAGTAACGCATTTACAGATTAAAATCCCAATTATCTTTCGACACACAATCTTCCCTTTCTAAAAGTGCAGTCTAATCTTTTGTTTAAATCTATAAGAAGTATTTTAATCTTTATCTCTACAATCATCTACCTACCTGGTAGCTCCCTAACGATCTCATAATAACAATTGCCTAAACATATTTAAAAAAGTAATGACGAATAACAGTTTAATATACATAATTATATTTTTACTGCACATTAGTTAGAGAATATTTAGTTACAGCTAGAAAAACACATGTTAACTATGTCATTTTAGAAAGCCCCAACATGGCGACTGACGGTTGTTAACTTACCGTGTAATATTAATATGCCCTTTTTCATTTCCTTCTTTCATGCGTATTCTCACAACAGCGGCAATGTATTTATTAATTTCGTTAGTCTTATTAATTACAACAAAATAAGAGACCACAGCTGCAACACAAGTGTCTCGTATTGATTGTTTTAAAGAGGTTTTATAATCCTACTGACATTATTTACGAAGTACCTAGTCCTTTTCGAAAAGAAAACCTATTCCTAACCAGATAAATGGATTGTGATGAGAAATGTGTCAACTGTTAACATCATAATAGTGTCAACTCTCTTTTAGCATGATCGAAGCACAATATGGTACATTATAGTGTGCTTCATTTTCTTCATTACCTTTACACTTATCAGATCATCCGAAACATTCAAGCTGTTCTTTTTCTTATCAAGCAAAACACGCAACAAAAAGTCTGAATTACAGATAAATGAGTAGCTAACCCAGAGATTTAAAAAAAAAAAAGAAAAAGGCTGAGCTTTTTTCTAATTATCAGCTGTAGGATAATAAAACTTTTAAAGAATTATCTAGAAAAAAGGGAAATTCAATATTATTAGAAAAAAATACAAAAAAGTAGCCTGACAGATTAACGCGATACTTTCTCAACCTAAGCTGAATAAAAAAAAATTCTGTCAAGTGCAAGCTATACTTGCACAATTAGTGTTCCGTGCAATCAGCCCCCCACTTAATCTGAGCAAACATCGGCCGCCCGATCTCCGCCCATCTACCGCGCTACCCGCCACCGCACATATGACAAAACAGCCTATTTACGAATTCAAAACTCAATTTGCCAAACTCAATAAAATATTATAATTTTAATTATAAAAAGTTCTTTAGCATCCCTCGTATCTCTAATAACCAACAGATCATGTGTCGTAGTACGAAAAGGTTTAAACACGTTCACCAAAGTTCACTCTCCAACCCATTGTTATATACGCATTAGTCGTCTGCCAAATCTAGTGCTAAAACATTGTGTGGGGTGTGGGGTTCTAAGGGAAAGCAAAAAGATTCGAAGACCATCTCCGTCAGCAGAATTGCAGTGGGTACCAGATTATGGGCTCTGGCATGTTTCCAAAGAGCTTAGAATGTATCCAACGTGCTCAGAACGTATAGGATTGACTCCCTGATTAGGTCGATAAGCGCGTTGTTGACTGCGAAGTTTCCTGCCTGACCCTTCCTTACGGTGGACGTTAAAGTCGTCTAGGAGGGAAAAGCAGAGAAAAAATGGTCAGTTTTTACCGACAAAAGTCGAGGAGCTCTTTGTAGGACTTCCCAAACGGGGAGCGGTAAATGCATCAGATAGATGACTCAAGGGTAAGTTTTAGCCAAAGGACGTCGGTCTTGCCTGATTTTAGGTTTGGGAGGCGAATACAAAAAGACACTTTGGCGAACGTAGGCATATACCCCACTATGAAGACGAAAGGATAAGTTCATAGTTAGAAAAGAGTAAATGATTAGTTGATGATTTAGGACTAATTTGGGGTTCAGTCAGAAAAAGAAGGGTTTCTATGATTGGAGGTGATGGTGGAAAGAGTCCGTCATCATTTTCCAATTTTTAATTGCGGAAAGGTAGATAGTTAAAAAAGAATAGAATTCGAAATGACAGAAGAAAAACAGAAAGAAAGTAAGAAAGTGAGGAGAGGAAAGGGAAAGAAAATCCGACTCATATATCCAGAGCTGGAAACATCCACTAAGATTTCGTGGTACATGTGGTGGTATCTCCTTGGTCGAGGAAAGCTCGTCTACTACCTAGCAACGTTACCTGTAAAGACCGATTATTTTGTCTTCGAAAACATCAAGAATATTTGCACATTTAGAACTGCTTTATGTGCCGGAGTAGAAAAATTTTGACTGTTGGAAAATGTGAGTTGCAACAAAGGCATGAGTGAAATGAATAATGCTCGACAGTCAAGAAGCAAGAAGAGAAGACACCAAGTAATCGATACTCGATTAAAAATTAATTCGATATCCGTAGAATCATTCATACTTTAATTGGTAAGGACAGACTTTGAAATCTATTTTAAGAAAGCCAAGAAAACTCTGGACTTTTTGTAAAGGAAAAATATTAATTTAATAATTACAACACCCAAACAAAAACAATCCTTATGGTGCCCGATATTCTTAATGACTAAAATAGCAAATCCATTCCCCAAACATTGCCAACAAAAATAAGATTTAGCACAAACATGATCGTTAGTTACATCTAGGATATTATTTCAGATGTGACTGCTTATATTCTAATAAATACATATTCGCAAACAGATGGAAAATAAAGTTTTAGTACACAGTGAGTTTTATAATTGCTTTAACTTTTTAACATTTGAAAAGCGATTTGGTAATCAAATCGGCAAAAAATACCAAAATTTCAAGTGTAAAAGATATTCTACAAAAAAATTGGGTTTGAGATGACAACTTTACGGCTTTATAGAGATAAATGAAAATACTGTATGTCAAGAACCTAAATTATGTGTCTCGGTAGTTTTTTTATCGGAATAAACACAAAGCTCGTATATTATATTTTATTGTGGAGATTCGTTCTCGGATTTCAACTGAACTTGTGGCTGAAAGAACAATAGGAGTAATATTTCTTATTTACCTTATGATTTGTTGGGCTTCGTATCAGCTCGATTTATAGGGATTAAATATCGAATAATGGGTTAGGTAAACATAGAAAATAAGAAGAGGATAATATCACAGATAATATAATGCGTCGTAGTTTGAATGAAAAATTGATAGGGAATGAATAGCGCCTGGACCTGGATTTGTAGTGTTTAGTGTCCTTAGATCCCGAAGGGCCTCGACCAATCATTGCTGTCTCAAAAGTTGTTAATAATAAAGCATAAGGAATATGCATGCATTTTTTTATTGCATAAATCGTTTAAGGAAGTCTGTACAAACCCAAAAATATTATTTTAAAGAAAATTAGTAGGATAATTTAACTAAAAAAAGAGTCAATCTACATGTTAAAGTAACGATTGACCTAAAGGTTTGTTATGCAACATAAAAAACATCCATATTTCCTAGCGTCACAATCTGTCCGATATATTTTTCCCTTTCCCAACATATCAACTAATCAGACGAGAAATTTTAACTTCGGAAATAAAGGTGTGCGTTTAGACGTAAAACTACCCTATAAGTATATTGTGTCAATGTGCAAAAATATCACTACAAGTGCCCTAGGACAGCCTTTTGTGGGAAGAAAGTGCCTACCTAGTGCAAACCTAACCAAATCTACCTACGCCACAGAAAAAAATCTTTTGCGAATATTCGCCATTTTTTTTGTGCCAATGACAATGACTGAGCTTGAACAAGAAAAATTCATCAAGCACAAGCAGCGTTGAATTTATGACCAAAAAGATTTACTGCCGTTGAAACAGGTAAGTACTTTATCTTTTATGCCACTGTTAAATGCTATAAGATAGTTTGATTGTTGCCTCGATGCTATAAGATAGTTTGATCGATGCTATAAGATAGTTTGATTCTTGCCTCGATGAAGATCTGAGGATCAACTTTTATGAGCCCGGATTTTTGTGAAGCTGACTTGATCACATGCTTCGAGAACCAGTACTTTTGATGGTGGACTTTAGGTTCTTACTGGTATGTGGAATGAAACTTTCCATGCCTATTTGAATGGTATCTGTGATCTGATAACAGACAGAGTTCTAAGAGAAAGCAGAAAGTGTCGAAATCCTTCCCAGCCGGTAGATGCCAGATCGTGAACTCTGGCATATTTTCAACGAACTCAGGCCTCGGCCAATTATTGACACCACAAGAGCTGTTGGAATCAAAGAACTGAAAATTTTACTCTCGCGTCAATTTTCAGAATGCTGGAGGAAGACTCTAAAAGTACGGCGGGTTAAGAAACACATAGTAGCTCCAAACGCGTGCCTCACCCAGAAACTACTCTCACTCAGTAGAAAAAGTCTCTTGGTCTATTGACAGGACATTACTACCTTAAACAAGATCACTTCAAAGTCAGAATCGGTGATGATTCAAGGTGCAATTGGTGCCAGGAAAAAGATGAAACTGTTTCTCACATTTTTGTCGCGTGTCTAACGCTCACAAGGCTCCGGAGAAATTATCTCGTAATTTTTTTTTAGTATCCGAGGACATTAAGCAGGTTCAGCCACCTTACTATAAGTTAAAATTTTGATTTATTATTATTTCGCAACAGAAATAATTCTAAATTAAACATTGCATTAATTATATCTTACGGTATTATACATATGTATCTCTGTTAAGACAGTGTCTTATTTTAAAAAGCATTAATCCTAATATTAAAGGAAATCCCTGGCTGAGGTAACAGCGATAACCTTGAGTAGGAGAATCCGTTTTGGGATTTGGATAACGAAATGCAATTGTATTAGCTGCATGATTATCTAAGGAGAACATGTATTTATTTGCTTGCCAAGTAAAGCTCTAGTGTATACATAAACAATAGAATATATGTATATCCAATAGGGAATATGCATATAACCCAAATAAATCTGAAATATTTCCTGTATATTCTCTACATAAATTAAATGTTTATGGCGGTTGCTGTTATGCATTTATTTTGGTCTTTATTAACAAAAAAACGGATTTTCTACTGCAAATTTTTGCGCGAATTGGCTGTGTCGCCAGAAGTATTTTTGTGACTCATATGGAGTACATGGCAAATTTTAGTGTTGTAGGTTAATCGAAAAATCCATAAAAATGGCATTTGATGCGTAACTCATCTAATGAAATATCCTTGCACTTAAAGTAGAAGGTTTCTAAAATCTTATTCATATAAATTTCAAGATGAAATCGGTCCAAGAACCTTTCAATTCTGCAACAAAAACTGACATTTTTGGTAACATTTGACTCATTGTATCTTAATAATTTCGAGTAAATAAATTGCAATTCCTTCCTTTCATGGCAATCTTTGAAAATTCACGAATTTTCAAATTTGGATGTCCCCGATTCAAACAAACCTATTTATTTATAACTTTAACGCAAGCAATTTAAATTAGTTAGAGGTATTTTTAGATAACTAACGGATAAAACAAACCCAAAAAGAATTACAAAATAAGGAAAATAGTGTGGAATAATGTCGTTTAAAAATGGGATTTGTCGGAAAAAATCACAAAAATTCGGTTTTTACCCCTTAAGTACGCTCCTGGATAACCCACTCGGTATTCATTTTAAAGCGTAATTATCCCTTTATAAGATACTGTTGAAAAATTTGGAAGAAATTAGATAGAAAAGAATACAGAGTGATTCAAATGTACCGATGTCGGGGGCAAAGAAAGTAAAAAAAATCTACTTAAATTTAATCGGCGATTGCTCGCTTCCTATAAAAAATCAAGAAACTAATAAATATGCATATCATGTATTTCGACGAGCTCTTTCTAATGACGTGTATGGGATTTTAATTTGAACCATTTTGACCTCACAAAAAAATAAAAATAGTGAAACATTTCAAAACACACTCTCTATGTTTCCCAAATAAGACATAATCCAGAGTACTGTTCCCACATCTGGTGAGCAGCATCACCTTCGTCACTTAATATCCTTGATTATATCCAAAAGAGAGCCATTCGACTCATTAAGGACCCCATGATACCTTTTCTGCGAATACTCCCAGAGATTTTGCTGTGAAGAACTAGCCGCTATAATTCCCTCCTTGACTGTTCCTGGCAGAACAAGAGACGCATTACGTGTACTCGTATAAAAAATACATCCCTTTACTGTGCAGCTACAAAAGCCTAGAACATCCTACTTCTCTAGCTAATTCTAAAAAGTGTAGCACCCACCAGTCCAACCACTACTACCTTAAACTTTTTAGTGACTCAGGATAGTTTTCAAACACTTTAAAACATATTGTCGTTCTGCAACATAAATATTTGATGGGCCGTCTTATGAAACAAATAATTACAATATTACAGGAATGCATTTTGGGTAATTCTAAAGTGATCTCCGATAATTACTAACCAAAATTCAATCCAATCAAACTAAATTCCCAATTAATTAGTCGTTATGCACAAAGGTGCTGCGTGAATTCCACCGGTATTATTACTAATCTAATTAAAGTTCCTTTACCTTTCCAAGTGGCCACCAATTGGCACTATACGAAAATAAATCCTTTGATATTGAAATAGTTTAGGTTTGAGGCTAGATTTGAGGTTTTATTAGAACATTTTAGGCATAGCGATATTTAAATATTACAAACTCTTAATTTAATGATTATTAAGTATATTTTTATAGAATTTTGTTGTAAATTTCTTTTTACTCCTACGTAGGTAACCCTAATAAGATATTTAGAAAAATGTTTAGATTTAATTGTTTGTGATTTTTTTAGAAATACCCTGAAAATCGATTTCCAATAGCGAGTAGCTAGGCCGGTTACGTCACCATCTTCCAGGAGAGGGTTGAACACCGTTGACTGTAACTAGACTGGCTCTTTACCGTTACTGCGTACTAGCTTGCCCCACCCTCCATTAATTTGTGAATGGATTAGTCTAATCCTTCTCGAACCTTCCAATAACTCGAGCCAAAGCTCTTGTGTATGTTCCTGTTTTTAATAGTAATTAAAAGCAGTTTTAACATTTTAAGTATAACTTTTAAAATAAATTGATAAAACAATATAACTTAATATATAAATTAATTATATTATTATAATTATAAAACATTATTAATTAGTTAAAGATTTTTTACTGTTACAGCCAAAAAGCAAAATGAAACTATCTTTATTATTTTCTCTAGCTTATAAACGTCCCAAGGCAAAATTAGGAAATACTAATTTTAATTACAATCCCTTAAAGGTGAATGATTGCAAAACGACAAAAGACGCCACGTCTGCAAACCCTAATCAGTTTTGCTAATAAGAATGTACAGGGAATGGATTAGCAGACAAACATTATGACGGTGCATGTCTTAGCGGTGTATTATGAATGCGATTCTGATGCCGGGACAGGAATAATTTACGGGAGAAGCCAGGTGCGTCGTTGGCTTTACCAAACTTTTCAGGGTGAAATAGAATAATTTAAAAAAACAGCTAAAATAATTAGGAAAAATATGAAAAAATTGAGAATCAATTCTCTAACCACCTGAAAATTCCTTATACAATAAGGATTTCAACAAATGATAAAACAGCTATTCTCCGGGCTATATGCCCCTCCGAGCGCTGAATTACATACCAAAATTTGCCGTATTTTCTTCTAACACAGTTAGATAAGAAAATACTAACGTTTCGAATACAAGAAACTACCAGGAAGAAAAGGAAGCTTTTTCTTTAGTTAGAATATCGTCACCTGCAGACCGGTTTCGAACTCGTTGGTTCTCATCAGTACAGGATAGACGAACATTCAACAACACACAATCTTCCGAAAAAGTAATCCCTTAAAGCTACAATGTCGTACTGCATAAGCAGTGAGACACAGGCAGCGCCATCCATTATTTGTTGAAATCCTTATTGTATAAGGAATTTTCAGGTGGTTAGAGAATTGATTCTCAATTTTTTCATATTTATTTACCCCTGACAAGTAGACTTCATTCATATTTTTAAAAATTTTACCTTACGGGTAAACTCTACTCTGACTGCTTGAAACTGCTAATGGATGGCGCTGCCTGTGTCTCACTGATTATGCAGTACGACATTGTAGCTTGAAGGGATTACATTTTCGGAAAGTTGGTATGTTCTTCTATCCTGTACTGATGAGAACCAACGAGTTCGAAACCGGTCTGCAGGTGACGATATTATTCCAACTAAAGAAAAAGCTTCCTTCTTCCTGGTAGTTTCTTGCATTCGAAACGTTAGTATTTTCTTATCTAACTGTGTTAGAAGAAAATATGCCAAATTTTGGTATGTAATTCAGCGCTCGGAGGGGCATATAGTCCGGAGAAAAGCTGTTTTACCATTATTTGTTGAAATCCTTATTGTATAAGGAATTTTCAGGTGGTTAGAGAATTGATTCTGAATTTTTTCACATTTATATGTACCCCTGACAAGTAGACTTCATTCATATTTTTAATTATGAAAAAGTTATTTTATTGATAATTTAACCGCGTAACTTAAAACATAATCTAAATAAAATTGTAGTTTCTTAATGAAAAATAAAACACTATTTTCTGTTTAAATAAAAGCAAAATAAAACTCTTAGCTTTTATTTGGATTTTTCTACAGACACAGATGCAAACCCTTCATTTCCCAAAAAGTGAAAAAAAGGACATCTCTTGGTAAATCAACTACTCAATATATGCAAATTATAAATAAATTGACGCTTTCCCAAATTATGCCTGCAACTGTCACGTCCTGCACAGAGACAGTAGTTCTCTATATGGACTCAGGTTAAATTGTTTATGAGTAAAACTATTTCATACTTTTCATTGCTGCCAAATATACCTATTACAAGATCTAGTTAAATGTATCTACACAGATTCAAGCTTCTAAATGTATTGAAAAATGTTATATATTCCACTATCCTCAAATCTCCCAGTCTCCCAGCAATCAATGGTGCGCTAATATTTAAACGAAGTATTTCCGGATCGATGGATTGAGTGTAGGGGTCAATTAGAGTGGCCTACTAGGTCGCCTGACCTAACTCCTATGGACTTATTTTTGTGTGGTTATCTAAAACATATGTGAAGAAGCCAACTGTACAGAGGAATTAAAAAATAAAATCAGATATTTAATTCAACAAATACCCCCTGAAATGATACATAACGTTCCAAAAGAATTCGAATTGCGGCTTGCTCACTGTCAATAACTCAACGGGGCATAGTAGTCTTGTTTATTTTTATAATTAAATTTTTAATAAATAGATCAATATTTATGAGCGCGTTTTATGATATTCAATCGTAAATTTCTCGATAACTATTGACATTAGGTACTATAGATCAAATACGTAAATTTTTTGAAAAATTCAATGATATTGCCACATCAGGGTGACTAGGTGCGTAGAGGTAAGGGAACCTTAACTAGATCGAAATCAAACGTGAGTTAGAACAAACTTAAAGCGTTTATTTACAAAAAATAGGAACATTCAATCTTGACATAAACAGAAGACATATATATTATGTAATTTACTCTCGAAAGACAACTTAATTTTCTATTATTTACATTACAATTTTGAAGATCATTTCTTCTACAGTTTATCATAATCACAAACACATCGGACCAGGGATCATTCACTAGTGTCTTTTCTAACTCTCGTCTTTCCGATCGGCCTATCACCCAGTCAGCAGTTTTCCCCTCCTTTCGGGGAGCTTGGGTCAGAGACCGCAATTTTGCTGACTAGATAACGGCGTCGTTTAAACAAATTATTTCAAGTAATTGTTTAATTTTATAAAGGAAATATAATATTTCATAGTTGCAATTTTTATGCATATTCAATAAATGAGCTATATCCTGTCAATGTAGAGGGCAATAACTTATGAATAAGTAAAATAGGATTGTAGTTTACTCATTGAACTTCCAAATATTGATCTATAAAATATTGATTTTTCCACTTGTGACAATATATAGGGGATTCTTTCAGAAAAACATTGACAATGACATTTATCTACTGTATGAATGACCCTGTATACTTGTCTGTCATGTCAAGAAATGCGCAACTAAAAACAAAAATTGCCACGTCCGAGCGTTTTTTCTGAGAAATTTTTCCTCCAATTTCTTTTTGAATTTATGCGCGACTTTTGGCCCTTACTGTATAATACTTACTAGTAGCTTAAAAGCCACATTAATTTAGGTATCTAACTGCAGTTGTATTTTTCATTCCCTGGTGTAAAGGAAAACTTCTTGTAATAACGTCATATTTCCACGCCTATGGACTATAGAATATTCCAAAACGGCGGAAGGCCGCATGTTTCCTTTTACTGGTATTATGTCAGCAGAGAATATCCAATTGTCATGAAAACTACGCCATTGCATGAATTTAATTGTTCTACTACGTTTAGTACAAATGTTCTAAAAACATCAAAAGAACAAAACCATTTTTCAACAATGCATGAACCAACGAACATCCATGGGGAATAATTTAATTTAATTAAACATGTAAGTGAATACTCTTTTCAAAGAAAGTTGCAAACCAAGACTTACTGTTGCTGTATCACATAAAAAATAGAAAATAAGTAAATATTCCTCGCGTTCACCCATAAGACTTGTAGATTAATGGTAAATATATAGACAATAACAAAAATAGTTTTTATACATTCTAAAAAAGCCATATTTTTGAAATGAGCTTGTTCCGTCATTTCTAAAGCTCACCACTTAGGGTTCCTTTGTAGGGGCGTTGTCGATAGGGAGAAGGTCTCCGCGGCATAAGGCAATAGATGAAAAACACAAGGAATAGGCTATACATTTCGCAGGTTCTTTCCTACGATGGCCGCGTCAGTTTGCACCAATGTATATTTGAGTAAAATTTGAACCAGGTTGAAATGGCAAGATATCCCTATAATTGAAAATTGTCGATACAAAATAATTTTATCGATATGGCTACTCAATAAAATGTTACAAAATACTTTTTTATACCATCACGGACTTCCTACTACTAGCTCGTAAATATTAGGTTGTATGGTGGAAACAACGTAAGACTTGTTTACGGTATTATATTGTATATCTCCATGTTTTCGACGTAGTTAAAAGAGGTAGAGTCGAGTCCCGAGTCATAGATAGCATGTCAAGCCGTTATTGCCGCACATAGAGGCTTCACCACCTATTAATTTTTTTTAAGTTTCATTATTATTGTCGAGCAATGAGATTTTTGCACCTTATTTTTCAAAACTTTTATAATTTTGTTAAGAAAAAAAAGTCGTATTTTTTGTAGGATATTCAATATATTTTCTGTTAATCTTATCCGGATATTTTTCAAAAATTATAAATATCCCTATATCCCTAACTCTTGTGAAGCAGTTTAATACTAAAACCCGCGAAACATTGTGGAATAATCTCAGCGTGTAGTAGTTCTTTACGCCGTCAATTGATGAATTATGGTTAGTATTTCTTTAATACTCATTCGAAAATATCCCCTTTAGATTATAAAATATTACGCGTTAACGTTTTTCTTACACCTCTTAATATTTCTGTGCAATAGCTCAGTATAAATTTCAAATATTACAACTTTTTTTTTATATTTTGATTTAATGGCATAACCTTGATATTGAATTTTTGTAGCGGTGCCAACGCTCAATTTATTTCTTAAACTTGGGTCGACCATCATGGGACTACGTGACCAGAGGCCATATCCGCGTTTTATCATCAGTAATGTTTAATTGCTATTTTGAGGGTAAATTTGATCAGAAAAAAATATTTTTTTTTTGGAATAAGCTTTTCGACTGGAGTACTTTTATATTAAATAAAATAAGAAAAATTGCTGGGTAAGCTCATTATTCAAAAATTATTTTGCCATCTTTAGAAATATGAATAATTAATTAAAACAGACATTTACTTTTCGTTTTATTATGTTTAAGTAACGTAATTACCAAGCAGGCCTTTTATAAAGCTGTGCTTTTATTAGAAAGAATAATATTTGTTTGTCGGCAACTGTTTGCATAACATTATCAAATAGCGTATGTAAATTAAATATTTTTAAAAAATGGTCTAGACTGACTAAAAATGCAAAGCGTAAGAAAAGGTAAAATATTTTATAAAATATCTTCTCTGCAAACGCCCACGGAACGTTAGTACTTTGGCTTGAAGTCTGCGTGGGCTCTCCAGGATAAAAAAATATATATTTTGTCTTAAACTCAATAAACAGCCAGAGTAAAAAACTAGTAGGCTATTTTCCACCCTCATTAGTATCACGTACGTAGTTAGCGAGGAAGAACATTTAAAAAAATATATCAGGTCATCATTAACCCAAGTACAAAGAGCATTTTGATTATTGACTTTAAAGAACTACTGCGATTAATAAATAATACCCTAGCTTGCTACGAAAACGATATCGTCAGGCTTGTTTAGTCTGTTTCACAATTTTTTTCATTTGTTTAGTAGAAAGTGCGGCCAAAATGATGTATTATTCTTTTTCCGAATTTTTTAGCGCTAGAAATGCCCTTAGAATCAATTTAAACTTCAACGACCAGATTCTCTAACGCTAGTCCGGTCTAATTTAACAACCAAAAGTTTTAAACTGACAAGTGTAAGAATAAGGCAACTAAGTTTTATGAAAATGGCAATTTTAGTACTACTTTTAGGGTTGCCAGATACAATATTTTCAAAATCGGGTATCAGCGTTTAAAAGCTGATTATTGCACTTTTTGCACTAGTATTTAATAAATGAACAAATAGAGCATACAATAAGCAAGAACATAAACTTTTTATGAAATTTATTATTTATTTATATATTGCTCTAAAAACTATACATCTTAAAGTTATAATTAAATAATTTAAATTATTGAGTTTAAAAATAAGGTTTTTTAGAAAATTTTAAAAATGGGGCAAATCGCGTCCCGATTTGAAGTATCGGGACGCGGGACAAACCCTTTGAAATCGGGACTATCCCGATAAAATCGGGACGTCTGGCAACCCTGAGTACTTTCGACAATCATAAAACTTAATTCATCCTAGCAACCCGTTCCAAATTGAAAATCATTTGGAACCCAAGCAAATCGTTGAAATATCACAATAATTCATAAGTTTTTAATGACGACTTATTAACAATCACAGGACAAAAACCTGTCAAACCATAACTGGTTAACCAGAAGACCCTAATTTAATCCGGTACTAAATCTTAAACCTTCTTAATGAATGTGAACGCAAATTTTTAAAGTGATTAAAATTTGATTATTATGATTACTTTTCAAATACTACCGTTGCGAATGAGGTTTCTGAAAGGCAAGTTATGAAAGCCATTATTAACCTTAACAATAAAAAATCATCAGGATGACATTAGTGAATAGTTTTAAAGTTGTATATCTCTGTTGCTACTTATGGGACCCATGCCAAGTTCAGGCTTTTTAATAGTGAGCCTACTAGGAATGTTCGGGTAAAGAAAAAAAAATTGTAATTTGCGAAATAAAGTTGTATTTTTGAATTGACCCACCTGGGAATAAATTAACACGCTTAGGTATTTTATTTATTATTTTTTCTAAACAAACAAAGACAGAACACGGTGCAATTTGTATCAATTACTATAGGCAATATATTTTTATGATTAGCCATTTATACAAGTTAGAAGTTAAAAGCAGTTATAGGTAAAACAGTAAGTGATAGTGGCCGCTAATTCATGCTTCCAAATATGTGTTGAAGGCCATATAGACGTCAAAGTAAATTGCCTAAAGCCAACAAAAGTTTCTTGCATAAATCAGATATTTCTAAGCCGCAATAAGACACGTTAAACTAATTAAATTTTTAAATTAAATTAAATTTCATTAAAAAATTAATTGCTTCTCCTTTGTAATAAATTTCTGACTCCTCGATGACATAATGGGCATTTGATTTGCAAATACTGTCTTTATATCGACCACACAAGAACAATACAATTGTAATAAATCGTGTTGTTACCATCTTGGTCTAGACAACAGAATTCTAAATGTAAATTTTGACTTCATACAGCTCATGAATATTCGCAAGACGTTTATGAAGATAAATTATCATACATATGTTTATATAGTATCTTATATCACGTAGAGTGCGCATACCTACTTATCCTCTAAGTAAACTATTTTTTTACGCATAGTACTCACACGCAAAAAAAGAGAATCCTAAATTAACCTCGAAAATTCTCTCAAAAAATTTGCACTAGTTAACATGAAATTCAAATAACAGTATACCTTTACTTTTAGGTCACCAACTTTAAAAATAATAATAAATTCACTTTATCAAAAATGTTCAAATTGGAAAAGTGTAATACTTAAATTAAGCATAAACTTTGTTGTATTGAAAAAATAGAACTCTTGTAATAAATTTATAAAAAGTAATCAGAACAAGATCTTGCAACTTTATATAAAAGACTGTTTTAAGAGCCGCGTTTTTTATAACAAAATTGTAACGTTTATAATTCCAATAATTACAAAAGTCCTAGAATTAGCAAAACCGTCCCTTATTATAAAGACCTCTAGGTATTCCTACCGCTTTAAAGTTCACCGTCGCGGCGTGGTAGGTCCTTTTTCTATTCCTATTAGTTGTCTGCTTCTAAAACAGCACTAGTATTTACTTGCTTCTAGTTCCATTGACCCCATTTCTTCATGCTGGTGTAGGTGTAAAAGTGATTTTAATTAACTGGAAAATTCTTGAGGGTGTCATAAAAGCTTTTCAAGGCCTCTGCCCTCTAAAGGGATATAGCTATTTATTTGTGTGGAAGTAAGTAGATCTTAAAGTAAAATGTCCCATTTATCAATCAAAGAAAAAATATTATTATTTATAGGTCTGCTTCTCTTTAAACTGACCATCGTACTGCTGCAGTCGCCCTCTGGCAGACACTGGTACATAACGTACGAAGTATCTGCAATGACTTTCTTCTGCACAACTTTAGTAAGGTTTTGATTAAAAAAATATAATTATGAATCCAGCGACAAATTACAAAAATTATTCTTATTACATTTCTTATTTAATTACATTTTATATTTTATTAAAGCTCCAAAGCGAGTACAAGATTTCCCGCTAAATTATTTAAAGATAAAATGTTGCTGGAAGCCAAAAGAAGCAAAATTTCTAATGTGAAATAAATGTCAAAGCTTTGAAGTTCCCAGGAAAACTTGAAAGTAATCTTTAAACTTTGGTGAATTCAGTTTAGAATTTATTTTTATTACAGCACTTAAAGAAAGAGATACTGTTAAATTTCTTTATGAACTAGAGATTTGATTAAATTAATAAATCTACAAGAGAAAAGAATTAAAAATAGAAACTGTTGTACCATTGTTTGTATCATTAGGATAAAGGCAAGACATCTTTTGAGTGTTTTTTATACATCTATTATGTTTAAATACATGTATAAAAAACACTCAAAAGATGTCTTGCCTTTATCCTAAACCTATGTGGGAGAAAATTAGGACGAGAACATGAGTACATGGAGTATCGTGGGTGTCTGGAAAGAAATGAAATGTAATGAAAGGTAAAGATATAAACACTGTAGCCAGAAAAGTTGTGGGAAGAGGAAAAAGCATTAACAGACAAAAGGTTACTAAAACCTTAAGGTACGTAGGAGAAAAATAAGACAATTTTCGCAACGAATGCATACACGACGCGCTTTTTGATATTTTGTTACCATTCCCAATAAAGAAAAATCAAAGAAGTTAAGCCGAAAAGAATTCATCAGCGAACAAGAAAAACAAGCTTTCTTGTAAGGACTGGACCATTAAAAACAACAAAGTAAGCTAAGTACCTACATGGTGGTGAGATTTAGAAACAAAATTCTAGGTTGGGTTACAAATATGGGAAGAGGAAAAATGTATTTTTGCTTGCAGGAGCAATCCGGGATTTTTAGCTATTTTGAATAGAAGTAATGCGTTTGTGCACGAAGCTGGGGTAATGTTCAAAAGCAATGCCAACAAGATCGAATGATTCTTTATTTTATATGGCTTGATACTTTATGTGGATGGGATGAATGTTGGTAGACCCAATCAAACCCAAACTACGCAGGGACCGGCTATTAAAGAGAATAGGTCATGGGTGAGAATAAGCAGAAGAACAGGGTTAGTCCAACTCGGTAAAGAGCCTTAAGCTGTGCCAGCATTTGATTGGATGAAAATTAGATTACAGACCGATTATGCCAAAGATATATCGATAGATATAAAGACAATTCATTCTAAGACCTGCATCTAACTGGGGTGATACAAAATGCACCAGTGTTTTGGATTTAGAAAGGTTAAGAAGAACAGTTATGGTTTTGGAAATATCTGAAAATTAAGATCAAGAATCAGTGGTGCGAGATTCTGATGAAAAAAATAATGAGCATGACTGGTCCTTGAAATCATTGAATTCCATATTTTCGCACCCTAGTCTGAAAATGGTATAAAATACCATCGTCAGCAAAACAACGTATGGATTCGCTAGGCAAGAGAATAGGTCCTGAATGTGAATATCAAGAAGAACATAGTTAGTTCAAGCCGGAACGGAGCATTGAGCTTGTAGCATTTGCAATTCTACATTGTTTTCCAAATTAAAAACTACATAAGGATTTGTTATGGAAGAGAATAAATCCTGAATGTGAATGTTAAGAAGAGAATGATTCTAATTACTGATGTGGCTATTGAACTAATGTGTTTGTGCCAGCTGCGATTATGTTCGAAAGCGATGCCGACAAGATCGAACGTTTTATTGTTCTGTAGGGCTTGGCCATTCATGTGGATGGGGTAATTGTTGCCGGATTTTTTGCGTGACAGGGAGCAAGACTGAGCATTGAACTGAACAAGGTTCTTGGCACTCCAGTCTAAAAGCCCGGCCTACACGTGAGTTTTTACTTTTTATTACGTTTTTGCCTGTTGGGCAAGACGGTCAAGATAAACGGTATAAAAATCCATGTCCACACCTACAGTTTAGTGTTCATCTTTTGGATCAGTTCTGATAGGTCGCCAATTCGTCATGGAGGCAACATTTGCTTTTGGTAATTGTTGCCTGGGTTTGCTTGTGTTTGCTTGGTCTTTGTGCCTAGTGAGCTTAACAAGAAAAGGAAAAGTGTTCGACGTACGCGGTGGTCCAGACATTGGTTGCTAAAAAAGGACAAGTCTTCTTATGTAAATTTGCTTAGAGAATTGCGTTGTGAACATGTCTGGCGTAGTTATTTAAGAATGGATGAAGACACATACCTAAAATTACTACGGTTGATCGTCCTGGAAAAAAAAACAAACGAGAAGAGCGACTACGCCCCATGAAAATTAACTGCAACCCTAAGATTGCTCGTCTATACTGCTAATAAATTCATGGGCTCTCTTGATCATGTAAAAACGAGTTGAGATCAAAGTACCAGGGACTGGGTTTATACAGTTCTTCGGTACCGGCACCAGAACGTGCTGACTTTTTTATCTTCTGCGACTCTTTGGGGCAGATGAAGCGAAACAAGTTAACTTTTTTTGAGACTGTATCCTTCATCGCCTTTGGGTCGACATCTTGATATTTTTTTAGAAAAACAGCTTATGCTTGGTTTTTCTTCTCTCGACCGCTACATTCTTTCGACCTGATTTGCCACAAAGAAGGCTAACTTATATAATATAAGTCAATAATCTCAGTGAAAAACTCTCGGGACCACTGTCGTAAGTCCGACATGTTATTACTATTGAAAAATACGAAAACTTCGCTATATTTAAGGCTTTTGATGAAAGTGAAAAAAACCGCCAGATAAAACTACTACATGCTACGACAAGTCGCGAAAGATGGACGTCTTGCCTGAAAACAACGCATATGCCCATCAGTTTTCTGACTGGTCGTTCTTCTTCATTCAGTTCAAGTAAAACGTCCGTTATGCTGTCTAAACGTAAGGTTTCAACTGATAAGTTTAACTTGAAGAGCTTAAACGTAAGGTAAAACCTCACTTGTAGACGGGCTTAAGATTAACTGAAGGTATTGGGAAGGGTTAGGTGAGTGCATAGATCCGCATCTATTATCCAACTCTTGATTAGACCGTATCCTTCATCGTCTTTGGATCAACATCTTGATATTTTTTTAGCACAACAGCTTTGGTTTTTCTTGTCCGATCGTTACATTCTTTTGACCTGACTTGTCACAAGGAAGGATAACTTCTATATTAAGTCACTAAACTCAGTAAAAAACTCTCAGGACTAATGTCCTAAGTCCGATATATTAATTGAAGATCTTGGGAAAGGGATGGTGAGGTGCATAGATCTGAGTCTATCCAGCTCTTCATTCGAGACTTGTCTGGAAAAATGAATGTTGGAGTGAAGAGTACTATCGTCGGCATAACTGTGGGTGGGATTGGTAGTTGAAGAAACTATGTCATTAATGGGAAGAAGAAATATAGTTGGTGCCAGGACTGAATCTTGGGGTGCGCCAACACTGATAGGATGGAAGTTAGATGAGTGATCGTAACAGCATCTGATATATTACCTATTAGAGAAACGCAACATGTTGAGGGTACAGCTTCTTTATTATTATATTTAAACAAGTAGGCCGCAAATACTTATTAATCTTTATTACAACTTTAATACAACTTTAGAAATACAATAAAATAGGTAGGTACGTTAAATATATCATAATACAGCTACATAATTATTGTTAATAAAGGTACCCTTGACCAAAACCAAAATATCACAGCTAATAATTACTAAAACTTCAAAATAATATTTTCGATTATCAAGAGATTTTGCAAGATATTTTACGAGGTACCAGCAATAGCTTTTTACTCTTATTATTTTATTTTATGTCATAAATTATACAATGTAACTTGTAATTTAATAAAATAGGGATAAGTTTAAACAAAAAATACAAAATCTCTTTAAGTAAATTTACATTAATAGGACAAAACTGGATGATGTATAAATTACGATTAATTTAAAGCTATCAATTATACATAAGAGATTTGACGAAAACGAGCAGCTATATTTAGCTACTTTTCCGAGCTAGGCTTGCTACGATCGAAGTCCCATTCCATTAATCATTATATTGGCAAGAGCGTTTCTTCGTTTCCTCCATGGCCCCATTCCTTGCGCATGGTACTGGAGTTTCTTGTACCATAAGTGTGTTTGAACTTCGTCCTCAGCCTACAATTTTATTATACATTTACAACCGGTTATATTTAACAATTAAGGTTTAAAACTGACATGTATAAGAATAATCCGACTAAGTTTTGTCTTATTAATTTATTTCTGAATTTATTTAGGTTTTTATGTTTTTACATTGGGAACCAATTATTTTTTACTGAGGAACTAAGCAGCAAAAGTGTTTGAATAAAATAGTACCGTAATGTCAGTTTATTTTGCAAGCATGAATGTTTATCCCATTTAAAAAAAATTAGACTCCTTAGAAAACCTCCTGTCTGGTATATCAAAAGATTTCTATATACATACATATTTTTTGAGCAAAACATTTATTTTACAACACTTGAATTTATTGTACTACAACAATCGCTATTATCTTATGTAGCATTTATTGCCAAATAAACCATTTACATACAAAACGAACAAGATTAAGTCAAACTCACCCATTACATTACACTAATTAAATTTGACGACTTTATCACAGACCACTCACCTTAAATATAAAAGTGTCTTTTCCCAGCAATTCCTGCACTTCAAAGTAACTCTGCCAGGCCGGATCTGCCGCTATCACGCAACGATCCAGATAAAGTGGTTCTCTTAACAACGAATAGCGACCGTTTTTATCTCGAACTAGCAAAAGAGCAGCTTCTCTTACTCCTGAATTTCTCACTGAAAAGACCAAGCCATTTTCGTCGAGTTTGTCTGTTGACGGTTTGCTTACGGGAGACTGAAAAGTAAAAAAGATCAAATCGGGTCCCGTTTAGGATTATCGTAAGGGAGTTTCGTATGCTGCTTGTGTGTTCTATTTTATACTTTTACCTAAATGAAGGATAATGTAATGAGATGCATAAAGGGACATTTCTGGGAGCAGAAATGGTTATTGTTGCATTTTATTTATGTATGATTTATTTATAATGGTTTAAAGTGGTTTTGACCTGGATTTTAATGAGCCCAAATACCTAATATTCCTGCTCCCAGTGTTGCTCCTGCTCCCACTTATTTTTCTTTTGAATATCAGTGCAGCTATAGAATTAAAGATAGAATTCAACTTTGAAACCACTAAAAACTTTCCCAATTATGGACCAATGTTGTAAAAATAAAATAAATTATTTTTAAATAGCAAAAATAGTAAGCCATATGCAAAATATATCCTGAAAAAATATTATTTTGCTATTGACGTATGTAACATTACAAAATTTATGCAATTTTATTGTTGATCGTCCGGCGAGACCATCAAAAGAAAAATAAAATCAATCACTAAACCATAATTATATATTCGTTGTAAAATATTTTTAAACGACTGTAAATATACATTTTTAGTTTCTTATATTATTATTCATTCATATATCTTTTGACCTCTTCCCACATTTCACATTATTCTAAACTATTTTTCTTGAATAAAAGCTGAAACTATAATATGTACCACCTAATTCAATAGAATAATTAGTAAATAATCCTACCTTTCCGTTTATCACCAACAAGGCATTAACAGGACTAAGCTTAATGGTCCTTCCCTTTCTCCAATTATTGTCTGTAGGCTGTGTAAATAATAACTTGCCCTCGAGCACAAACCTTGCTTCATCGTGATTCCACTCCAGAACATCCACAGCTATTTTCCTAAGCTTAATATTTACTAAATCCATTTCAGTACTAGGCCTCCTCCCAGAGCTGCTACCTATCCGTCGCCATAGTTTACTGGGTACATCCTTTGTTTCGGAATTCATATGGTTCAGATGCAACTCGATTTTGTGCTGCGCTTCCTTCAGTTGTTCTCTTGTTTCATGATGTGCTGGAGTTACTTTATAGAGTCTTGCTAGAAGCAGTGGATATTTTGTGACTCTCTGCACTGGAACCATTAAGAAAGAGTTTAGGTTCATCCTTCGAAGCATGGTGTTCTCCATTTGGGAGACCCGTAAAAATATCCTTAAGAGTTCTTTTTCTTTTTCTAAGCTAGCTAGGAGCAAGCTGGCAGTGCCCTGACGAACACAATAGGTTTCAAAACCATGCAGCATAGGAGCTGCTTCTAGGAACAGTTTACCAATATTTACAGTTAAAAGATCATCATCACCCTGCTCCAACGCTATTTCCACAGCATCTCTTAGACGTTCTGCTAAAGCTTGGCTATTTTCTAGCAGCTCTTCTGCGTTTAAGAAGATAGCAGCTAGTTGATCGGGAGTGAGAAGTCCGGCAACTAACATAGGCTGGTAGAACTCTTCAAGAATTATTTGAAGATCTCTACTATATTTCTCTTCTGTTTCTACAATTTCAGTTATGATTTCTTTACGTTCGGATCGCTTTTTGACACATTTTCTGCATAAAAGAGGTTCATTTTCTGCCTTAGATTCTAACGGTGACTCACAGTCTTCGCACGATGCAAAAATTTCCGGCTTGCTCCGGTATTTACTTAAACTACTCTTGCTTGTTTCCGAACCAACTCCAGAGTCATTTCTTTCAACTTCGGCAGGTTTTTGGAATATTGCTTTTTCATCTATTAGAGCTCCGGAAATAATAAGAGAATTATCTTCGCTAGAATCACTAACGGTACTCATATGGGATACCCTATTATAAGGTTCTTTGGTTTCATCTTCATTTTGTCCATTGGAATTGTTGTATGTGTGGTATGAGTAGCCATCTTCCTGAACAATACCGCGTTCTTTTGCATCCACAAGGTAACTCAAAATATCATATTTTGAAGCTCCCTCAAAAATAGACCTACAATAAATTGGAATGTCAATTATTTTAAATTTATAGTTTTTTTATATTATCATTAATATACCTTTATATTAAATGCAATATGAAAAAGAGAAGTAATCAAACAATTATGACAGTAATGGATGAGTTATGTTATCGTTTCTTTGCTGCCTAACTGAGCTTGTAATTGAAAACCTTACCTTGTAGTATATTCTTTATCTAATTGAAGATCATCCATAATACTTAATGGTGGTGGATTGCTAGGCAACGGAGGTGGTATTTCTATCTCTTCGTAAATTGGATCACTATTAGCTTTTATGCTTTCATAATGATGGTCGTCTCCTTCTGTGACCTCAATGTTTCCAGCCTCTGCCAATAACTCGTAAAACTTTGTCCTGTTGGCCAATTCTTCTTCGGTTACAGAACTTCTATTACTATGATCAGTATAACACTCAGATCCTTGATCCATAAGTTCATATTGTGTTGAGCTATGTTCCGAGCATGCATCATCACCAATACTTTCATAGTTTCTTAGTCTTAGGAAAGAATCTTCAAGGGAAATAGGAATATTTGTGACTTCAAGAGGTGATTCAAGAATAGAGTTGCTTTTGCCAAGTGGCGATAAGTGTTTAGGAAATTTAGTGTCTCGAGATCGCCTAGACATGTCTGATTTGCCACAGACATGAGGGACTAAGTTATGACGTACTGCTTCAACAGGATCGCGTAGAAGTTCTTTTAGAAGCTCTGAAGATGAAGTAGAGTCTAAAGATAAAGGTAAAGAAGGGGGCAGTCTTTCCGTTTCCTGGTGTGTTTCTGTTTTATCGTTAGATATTTGTTGATCCTCTATTTTGATTTCTGGTAAATTGCTGATTTGTTCAAGAACCGTTTTATTTTCATTGCTTGCTTCGACTTTAGGTTCTGTAACAGGCTGGTCCTTTGCAGCTTCGGTATTTATATTGTTAGTTGTCAATCTGTTTAGATGTTCCGATACTTCTGTTAACACTTTATCAGTATCTGTTGAGGAAATAAAGGTTCCAGTTATATAAATCTTACTACTGTTCTTTTTACTATTAGTCACTTGCACTGGTGAAAACTCATCTTTTACCACTACTGAAGACTGATACAGAGGAACATTATCGCTAACATTAACAGTTGAATAACAGTCATCTCCATTTATCATAATAGATGTCTTTCTCTGAGGATTTTCAGTAACTGATACAGTGGTGCATTTGCTAAAGTCTGAGTATTCAGGAAATTCATTTTTAATTTGTATCTTATGAAAAGCAGTTGGCGAGTTAACTTGGACAATAGTTTTATTGGTGTTCTCTGGTTGAGGAGATTCTATTTTAATGGTTTGTACTTCAGAAGGCTTGTTTATATTTATTAAAGGTTGTTTATTATTGCTTCGTTTTCTAGGCGGTGCTGATGGTGGTGCATCGTGATTAGAGTTACTGAAATTTGAATGTGTACTCACATTAACAACAGAGGTCATTTCAGAGACCTTCCGCTCACGGAAGTTACTTTCGTTACTAGATTTTAAACTGTTACTGCTTTGAGATCTCGACTCTTCTTTGGATGCCTGCAATAGTATGCCGTCTCTTGAAATATTAATTATTTTTTTTTGCTTCTTCTCATTTAAACATATTTCCATGATTTTCTTCCCAATATCATCAGTGACATTGTTAGGTTCACTTTTTTCTTTATTATTCGTAATGTTATTTGACAAACTTGGACCGTCAGTGTTTTCTGGATATGCAAACGCAAAGGGTGGTACTTTAGCAGAAGGCGGATCTTGTTTCTGTTGTTTTAGGTCGATTTCTAATTGACAGGATGGTGGCAGTGGGGGTGGGTGGTTTGGCCGAGGACTTACTTTACGTGTTCTAAACGATATTCCATCCAGTTTTTCAAGATCTTCATCCGAGAATGCTATTCTAGAATCAATACGTTTTCTGATCCGCAGTGCCATGCTGTCAAAGAAATCGACTTTTCTGCGGTTGACGATAATCCTCTCGCTGTTACTTCGATGGATTTTAATTATTTTTTGGGAATTATTTTCTAAAAAAAATAATATGGTAAATTTAATCATACTACTTACTACCTAATTTAAATGATTTCTTGGAAATGGGAAGTTTTTACTGTGAATCAAGAGATTTAATTGAGTAATCATTAAACTCAGTAGTGCAAAGACATTTGACGAATAAAATTATTTTATTTGTAACTTTTTTACCTCCTTTTCCGCCTTTCAACTTGGCAAGTTCCAAAGTGTAGTCCGTGGGGTCTTCAAATACATCATCGTAATCTTCATTTTGTTCTTTTTCATCTTCTCCTCGGTTGTCTCTTTGTGAACTAGCAATGGAATTCGCAACATCGTCATCATTGCCCTTATCTTCTTCTTCACTACTGTCACATTTACCTACGGAAATTTTGATTTTTTGTACCAGACATAGCTTTGATAATTTCATTAGATCAGCATTATTAGCATACTTTTATGTGTTGACTAGTAGATTATTGGAGGAATCTTCATTAAAATTGAAATGGTTTTCAAATCATATATGATCCCTTTATTTTCTTAGTGGTGAAAGTTCATTTTTCCGACAGTTAAGAAGCAGGTAAAATGTTAGTTTCTTAGTACCATAAAATCAATATTTTTTCTTTAAATGAAAACAAAACGAAAGTCAACTCTTTGGACTTTTTAGAGACAGTAATGCACTGGCACCTATCCTTCATTTCTTAAAAATTGAGGAATCGCTTTTTGACACATTTTCTGCATAAAAGAGGTTCATTTTCTGCCTTAGATTCTAACAGATTTACACCAACAAAGAGCTCATGTAGCTGTTAAAGAACATATGATCAACTTTACCTGTATCTACAAACTTTACTTTCTTCCGCGGTGTTAAGGGTAAAGGAATGGGAATATAAAATCGGGAGCTGCTTTTTCTTGTTGATGTTGGACTGGCAGTTTCCTCCGGGTCCGAATATGGAGAAGAGTCGCTATTATAATTTGAGCCACGTTTCTTTAAAATCGATTTGTAATGACTTGTCGTGAGAGTGTTGTATGCGTAGTCAGACTCCTTTTCAGAGAGTTTGGGTGGAGTTGGTGGAGATATCTACAAGTTATAGAAATAAACACCAAAAAGTCTAAACATAAAATAAACTTGCAACCGCTTTTGGTAAACACAACCTAGTTGTTTGTTGTTCTGATACACTTAAACAATCAGATAATGAATAGTCTAAATTTGTCGGATATCTGAAAGGTCTATACAAGACGATAATTCTTGAGGCCAAAATAACGCGATTTATCTCAACTTACCTTAGTCCAACAATGCTTCGTTTGGGCGATATCGAACTTCAAATATTTGTTAAAATTTTTTTTATTTGAAATAAAAAAAATTAACGATTGGGAGGAAATTTGGTATTTCGCATATGTTGGTATGATATAAGCTCATGTCTCTTAATGATTTGATCAGTAGCTTTAAAACATTTTTTACGGATAGATAATCTTATTCAAACCATGTTTGTCTTTTGGTTTAATTTTAGTCTGCCAGAGTTTAGACAGAAAAAAAATTATGTTTGATTTGGTGCACGATCAGAACTCCAGTCAGAATATAAAAAATGTAAAGTTGGTGTTAAAAAAGTCAATAAAACAAAAACTTAACATAAGTAGTTAATGATGACAGAACAAGAACATGTCGAAACCTAACTGATCAACTAGATCGTAATTTAAACCAGTACTAAATCTTACACCTTTTTAGTGAATTGGAAAGAATGTTTTTTTTTTCAATTCTGACAGATTTGAAAAAGAGACAAGAATTGTTTTGAATTAGATGATCTACCCGGAAACAAAGTCTTAAAGCTATTGAACAAACTGTTAATAAAAAACATGACCTTTGTTTCAAGTCATTTTCTATTTCAAATAATGGAAATTTTTAACGAAACTTTGACGTTCGATGGCGCCCTAACGAAACACGTTTAGGCTACGGTAAGGTGGGTTACAACAATATGTGGTGGCATTTTGTACAGACCTTTTAAATACATCCTTTTTAATAAACTTACCAGTGACTGTTTCTTCTGTACCACCTTTGGTGACGAAAATTGTGCACCTGGTACTTTCGGTGATATATTAGTTACCTTCGGAGCTGAGACATCTTCATAATCCGTATGGTGATCTAAATTAGAACGTACTCTAATTCGTTGACCATTAACAACAGCAACAGCCTTACCAGCTTTTAATTCTTTATTTTCTTCATGTTTGAACATTAAATCGTAAGGATTTACATTACATTCCAAGATAGAGCGTCGACCACTGGAAGAGTTACATGATGTATCTTGCTTAGTACCTTTAAAACAAAACAAAAGTTATGTTTGATCAAAGGGATATGACCCAAAACCAAACTAATGTAGTGGTGATCAACGACCTTCTTTTAAATATCTTGTAATGATTAAAACTATTTTTGACGATTCTTTTGTCGTGTGCCATAAGTGGGCTAGACATGTTCATTTACTGTAAATTCTGTGTACCTTTCTCTTTAAATTGAAGAAAGGTACATTAACATTTGTTGCTAATTCTTTTAAAATATCTCAAATACATCATCCACATTTTGCGCCTTTATAGTGTATTAATAGATATAATGCTGAATTTTTATTGAAATCCCATATGTTAGAAAAGGTACATAGGACCTGTTTTACCGCTTTAGTAATAAAACTACATAGCAGCATAGAAAGAAAAACGGATGAGTCAATGTTCCATCTGTCGGAATATTATGCTTGTGATTAAACTGAATAATTTTAGTATTCATAAAATATCTGTATATATCCTATCAACATATTTCATACCTCTATGTTTGGACTAATAATTAATAACATCTGCATTATAACCACACATTTATACACTGCCATGTAGATAATATTTTCTGCTGGGGGAGAAATAAACAAACTGTTTTTACTTTTAAATTATGATTTACATATTTTTATAAAAATAAATTGAAATGTCAGAAGTATGAGTATGAGAAAAATATTTATAACGAACAAAAAGATAAATCTCTATAACAACCTATCGTGGATTCAGTGATTATATGAGAAGTTAAATAACTCAAGATGAAAACGGACTAATTTTGATTGTGGTCCAGGTACCCTCCTACTGTCGGAATTTCTCGACCCTTACTCTTCAACAAGTAAGCTTACACCCTGGGTGGCTGAATGACATCACCATAATCAAAATTAATCGTTTATCCTCTTATATGAGTTATGGGTAGGTAAGACGTAGTGGTTCTCGCCATCTCTTTCACTCAACGTGTGTTTTCCGTAAAAAAAATTATAGAACCTCAAAAAATATTTGTGAAAGTATCAAATTTACGAAGCTGCACCCATAGCAGCGTGCGCAATGCAAAATGATCAGCTGGCCTGTTTTTTACACATACGCTTCAATATCTTATGGATTCACGAATGCTAATTTTAATTTGTCATAAATAAATAATTTTAATAGTGTTATAAAGCCCAAAAATAAACAAGACCCGACAGCGCCAGTTATTATTCACTGCTCGCTCTTCATACAGAAATGCCAATAGCCTTAACCCATTGATTTAGACGCAAGGGCAAGATATTATTATTGGCATTTTAGAGCAACCAGAGATTCCCAGTTATTTATAACCCTGCCAACTATAATAATAGTAATAATAATAATGCCTTTATTTACTATACAGGGTTACGATTTGAAAACGAAGTATGAAGGGGGAAGTAAAATTATATTATTTTCATTGTGGTAGAATTATCCCCTAAGGCCTGAATCCACCCCCTTAAAAATCTGCAATGGGAAGATAGGTTAACCCTCCTAATACTAACAGGGGTAGTTTTGTACCCCAACTTATTTTTTTTGAGGTTGTTTTGCAATATCTTTTTTCCGTTTGTTATAAATTGAAATCGTTCTAGAAATACTCATTTGAAGTAATTTCCTACATTATCTACAAGTTTAATTAAAAAATATATTTATACTGGATGTAATACTACAGCACAAAGTGGCTGGTGTGCAAGAATATCCCAGTTCGTATTTCGTATTAAATGATTTAACGCCTATGGTGGGAGTACTAAACATGGTACTATTAGTTTAGTACTGTACTAAACGGGTTATTTGTAGAAAATATGCAAATTGAGTAAAAGCTGCATTTTGTTAAAAGTATAAAAGACTGTTTTTCTTTACTTTTTTATATGTTATTATTATAAATCATTTTCTAATTAATATATTTAATTGATTTTTAGTAATGGGGGTTGTTTTTATTATAACAAAACAAAAAAAGTTTTGTTGACAAAATAAGCTGGGATCGGTTGGGGTACAAAAATACCCCAGTCAGTAGTTTATGTTGGTTAAATATGTCAGTATTAGGAAGGTTAAGTGACACCTCGTTTCATGGTCCTCTTAATTATGTACATTGTGGCGCTTCGGTTTTTCAAATTGAATAACCCAATGATGTGTTATGCTCATTAAAATATTTGGATTCGGAATATAGTTATTGAAGATTGCATGGCGATTTTACACCTAAAATAACGAAAAGTATCGAGATTAAATAAATACTTTTTAGATACGATAAAACAGGAGAAATGTTATTTTCATTGAGGTAGAATTATACCCTAAGCCGTCTCATCCACCCCCTTGAAAATCTTAAATGGGAAAATAGGTTATGTGACACCTTGCTTGAAAGGCGTCTCAATTATGTACAGGGTCTTCCAACGAGGACGGAACAGGGGCTCATTTTTGAGTTTCCTTGTATTTAAAGAAAAATCTAAAATAGCCAATCGATGTACTTTTTCCTGCAGAATTCAAAAATGAAACCAAAAATTTATTTGAACCAGAAACAAAAGAGTTACGCTATGGATAAGTTGTTTTTTAAATGGAAATAGCTTTTTTTATACGATTTTCGGAACGAGTGATTTTTTTATGTCCGTTCTGATTAAAATATTTAATATTGCGACAGCTATTTTTATTAAGTTTTAATGTTTTATCCAGTATAATTTAACTTCAACCTGTTTGAAACATACACTAGGTAATAAAGGTAAAATCACCTTGAAATCCTTCAAAGTCAAAAAATTTGACAAATTTACTATAATATTGCCGAAATGAAATATTCATTAGATGAGAGATTGCAATAAATCTTCTCCTTGCTTCTCTTGCATTTTCTTGGCATTTGTAGAACAAGATAACAATCTGCAATCTCTCATCTAATGAATATTTCATTTCGGCAATATTATAGTAAATTTGTCAAATTTTTTGACTTTGAAGGATTTCAAGGTGATTTTACCTTTATTACCTAGTGTATGTTTCAAACAGGTTGAAGTTAAATTATACTGGATAAAACATTAAAATTTAATAAAAATAGCTGTCACAATATTAAATATTTTAATCTGAACGGACATAAAAAAAATCACTCGTTCCGAAAATCGTATAAAAAAAAGCTATGTTCCATTTAAAAAACACCTTATCCATAGCGTAACTCTTTTGTTTCTGGTTCAAATAAATTTTTGGTTTCATTTTTGAATTCTGCAGGAAAAAGTACATCGATTGGCTATTTTAGATTTTTCTTTAAATACAAGGAAGCTCAAAAATGAGCCCCTGTTCCGTCCTCGTTGGAAGACCCTGTACATTGTGACGCTTCTGTTTTTTAAATTAAACAACTGATTGATAAGTTATGCTCATTGAAATATTATGTCTTGGAATGTAATTATTTAGGATCGCATAGCGATTTTACACCTAAAGAAACGAAACATGTCGAGATTGAATAAAGACCTCTTAGATACGATAAAACGAATTAAAGTAATATTATTTTCATTGTGGTAACCCCATAAAAATCTTAAATTGGAAGATAGGTTAGTGACATCTTGTTTGAAAGGCCTTTCAATTATGTACAATTGAAAGTACGCAAGCCTCTATGGAACCGACTTTGAAAAATCTGTCTGCGCTAAATGCGTACAAACCTAATTTTTCGCCCATAAATTGGACATTTTCGAGTGAAGCAGACAATAAGCTGTACCAATCTACACATAATCTATAGTATATTCCGCAATGTATTCGACTGCTGCTAACACAACATATGTACGTCGAAATTTATCGACTCATTCAAGTGCACCATTGTATAGAAACCTTATTGTGTGTAAATTCCAAGCGCTTCAAAATCAGTTGTTTATTAAAACCACATTTTTTTTGTTCTTATAACAACGTAATTAAGGATTCACTTTAAATTTTGTTCCCATGTTGGTTTTATTAATTATTAAAAACAATGTTTTTGGTTTTACTTTCGCTATTAACAAAATATTTTAATTACTTCAGAAAATTGTTTCATCATGAAGTAATTTTATCGAGTCTTCTAAACAAGGCTACCAAAAAAAAGGAGCAAAAATAACAGCGTAAAACGACAATTTTCAACTGGACATAAAACGAAATAAGGAACGAAGCCAGTCTGTTACCCAATTAAAAATTTTAATTTGCAACTTCAGTTTTCTGTATGTCAATACCTTTTTAAAATGCCATTTAAAACTTTGTTAAGCGCCTAATTTAGATACCTACTTGGTTTTGTTTTTGTTTACACTAGTCATTCGAAAGATATACAGCGTGGGCCAAAATAATGGAACACTCTAAATATTTTCATAACCATGTACAAATTAAGAAAAACGCTTGCACCCGTCAATGTTATTTTTATTAATTTATAAGCTAAATAAAATGCTGCCCAAATAGTATGTAACAATCTTAACATCCTACATATCTAACAGACTTTTTAGAATTACACAAGAAGAACCATATTCAGATCTGAAAAATATTCAAGCAGAAGTGCCACAGGGAAGTGTCATTGGACCTGTCTTATATGTATTGTACACTAATGGCATCAAACCCAAATCTAGACCAAGTGAGTCTAGCCACCTTCGCAGATGACACGGCGTTACTAGCAACAGGACAGGATGAGATAGCCTCCACCTAAAAACTACAGACAGCTAGTAATACTATATATGAGTGGCCTAAATATTGGAAAATTAAACTCAATGAAACAAACTCGTTCCATATTACAATATTACATTCCATATTAAATTACATAATATTACGTTACAAATAAAAGATTGAACAACCCTCCAGCTTTGACAATAAATGGATTAACAACTCCCTATGTAAACAAAGTCAAATACCTTGATATGACGCTGGATATCAAGTTAAGATGAAAGGAACATGTAAAAAAAGAAGAATTGAACATAAAATTCCAACGGTACGGATGGTTCATAGGAAGACGTTCATTCCAACCCTGTCCCTATACAATGAAACTCTGATCTACAATCAAATTTTATAACCTACCTGGCTGTATGGTATACAATTCTGTGGGTGTGCAAATGATAGTACATCAAAGTAATCCAAACATTTCAAAACAAAGCTCTGCGTGCGATGGTGGATCCACCCTGGTACATCAGGAACACCGACATACGCAGAGATCTTGGCATCCCAATGGTTAAAGATGAGACTAAAATGTTTGCGAAGAAGCATGAAGATCGGCCTCATCTTCATGATAACGCAAAACAGCTGCTGGACAACCACCTGTTGTTCCGAAGACTGGAGAGCACAAAACCATTTGAACTCGTATAGAGTTATGATTTAATTCAGAGCATAGTGCGTGAGTGAGAGCATAGCTGGTTTTAAGAACAACAGACCAACTGAAGAATGTCATTGGAATGTTGATGGTTGGTCTCCTAGACCAGTTTTAATACGCATACCACTTTGGTGATGATATCATTTAATAAGGTCTTATCATGAAGATCCGCTTTTTCCAACATTATCTTAAAATTTTACTTTCTCCCATTCGCGTAATATTCTTTGATGTTGGCGCGTGGCAATAGAATGATGAAGGAATGAATATTTTATCTATTTTTGCTACATAATCTAAGGTAATTACTTACTTGTGTATATTATATAATGGTATAAGACAATGAAAATACATAAAATAAATCTTACTTTTACTTCTGCTGGCACTAGAACTCCTTTTGGTTCCTTCCTTCAAACTTTTATTAGAAGGTGTAGTTCTATCACGAAATGGTGATACTGTGGAAGTAGTTTCTGGTACCGATAAGCGGGACCTTCTCATAAGATCGTAAGGATCCGGGGATGGCAATATGGAGGGTCGCGATGATGATGTTACACGGACTGTATCAGCTCTTAAGGGAGTGTTGGTTATCTGTTGGGTTGTTGGATAACATCTTACCTAAAGGTAAAGCATAGTTTTACTACGATTAAGTAAGATTCAGAAATCATTTCCTGCTGTAGACGTCAGTCGTCAAGTTAAGTAAGGGAAAGAATTTCAGAAAAAATCCGGGGCAAAATTTTATTGAAAGTAATGCCTTCTTGATATATGTATTGCCATTAAATCTTTTGGTTTTCTTTCTCGACCGAAATCAGCGCCCCACCCCCCTTGAAAGCCCGAGAGGGGGGGAAATAGATATACCAAAAGTCAGTTTTTGCTTTACGTTAGAATTAATTATGTGCATAATTACAGACAATTATCAATCTATAAAAAAGGCTTTATATATGTTTACTCAAGATTCTTATTTCTTGTCAAATGACATCCAACTTTGGTTGGATTTATTGTTGAGTTTCTATCTCTACTCTAATGTATTTACCTTAATTTAGACTGGTCAATTTCACTTGCAAATCTTATTTAAAAAAGGTGTTTTTTGTTGTACTCGGTGATAATAAAACTGCAAGTTGAAGCTCGCGCACTGAGAGTTCCGAATACTATTTAGGTTAAAAAGTCATTGCTTATTATTGTGATAAAACAATAATAAAATATACTATAACGGTCAGTAAGTAAATGCATTGTATTCTAAAAGTTTAAATAATTAATTTTATTACTGTTTGGCCACAATAATGTATTCAACTTGCTCTAAGACGGATCCATTTTATGCAATAAATTGGGCACATTTTTACTCGGAATTCCTTCCATCACAAAATACTCGGCATTAGACAGAGGAATAGCTTAAATATTATTTTTGCGTTGTACTAAATATAAATTTTGATAAACAACTCACTGTTCCGAATTTCGAATCGATCGAAGATAAAGGCAACCTTGTTCCATGACACTTTTTGCACAAGTGCGGTGTTTTCTTTGGTGTAGATCGTTTACTTCCAGATAAATAATCAGGGCATTGGCATAACACTAGTGTCGGGGCCAAGCAGAGCAGTCCCCCGGAAGAGCGTACACTGCCGTAGAGCCAAGGATCTGCGTACCGCATGGAACGAGATAGAGCTCCAGTACTGCTTGTAGGTGTTCTGTCAGCGACGTCACCACCGTGCCTGCTGCCTTCACTCTAAAAATTATAATTATATTTTATATTTTAATTGAAATTATGTGAACTATAAAATTTGATATGTATAAATGTTACGTATTTATAAAAATATATAATAGGTGTTTTATTGGCAGTACTGACCATGACCCTACATTTAATTTTAAGTTGTGCCCAAACGGGTGATTGCCGCGAAACTAAGTCATTTTGATGCTCTTTTTGACCGGACTAAGAAAATAAATGTGAAAATTATAAAAATAATTCATTTAATCATACCAGTAAAACCAATATTCTCTTTTGTCGTAATAACCAACTATGCAATATTAAAACCAAACGTGTACTTATACATCGTCACTAAATTTTATTGATAAACATGACAATTGTTTCGACACACAGTCCCACTGCAAAAAATTACTGTAAAATTACAGTTTGGTTCCATAGGATATTACTTATTTTCCCTTAATAAATTATGCTATTTTGTTATCACAAAATAAGTTATGCAAATTTAATTCGTAAAAGAAAATCATTTATAAAACATTTAATTTCACATAGTAAAGTAGAAATACAAATTAAAAATACAGCTTATATTCCGAAATATTATTCATCACAAATTAGCGTCAATTTTTACGTTATATGTTCTGTAAATCTGTTACGCCGCCTGGCTAAACAAGTCAATTTTTGGCGGAATTGCATGACTTATTACTGAAAATGCAGCAAGATTAAACACAAGCCGGTATTTACGGTCATTTACTTGTGAATCTTGCAACAACAAACAAGCATTTTATGTAGTTCATTCGTTCGTTATTCGTTTGATAAATGTTCTAGTAAAAAATTATAAAATGCAGCAGTGGTACTATCTATCTATATATATACGTAAATTTATTTTCTATTTCTTTCTGTTTTCTAATTTCTTAGTCTGCTTTATCCGCAATTATTGTCGATCCTTAACTGAACAAAAATTTTTAGTTACGAAAAAAACTAAAAGTGTTTTTCCATTTCCATCAGTTTGTATTTAAGATCCACAATTGTACGAATAACCCGTTACATAATATTAAGAAATTAGAAAGAAGAAAGAAATATAATTCTTACAGCAGCTTTAATTTTTCTAAATATGTACAGCAAAATTGGGTACTACAATGTAATATTATATTACTCAAATGGAAAGTAATACACTATGTACTTTTTAAATATATATATGCTATATAAGGTAATTTTGGAATTCAATTAATTGCAGTTCACGTACGTGTCACTAAATTTTAAGTATTATATTATGCAATTTTTTTAAATGGTAAATATAATAAATTATTTATGTTCAGATTACAGAAATTAACGTATTTCGGTAATATATAAAGTAATTTTAAAAAGGAAATTTTAGGTATATGTTATTGACATTAAAAAATATTGAATATATTGTGTACAAATTTACTTAATTTATTAGTGAATTTTACCAAAAATATATAGGAAAATAAAACCAGGATGTTTCTGTAAATGTACGGTACTTCAAGTAGGTCAATATTTTTTTTTTCGTTCTGGCAAAACTGACAGTAATAACAATAGCAGTTCGTAGACTCATATTTTTAGTTTTGTGACCAACATTTGACACATTAAACTGAATCAGTCAGGAATGCGATATTCTTTTGTCTTAACGGGATATAACAAAAAAGCGAGAAAACACTAAACTAAAAAAATTGCCGGATAGGGCAAGGAATCAAGGACAATAATTATTTTTATTTAGCAAAGATACAGTTGTCTTCCATCTAATAAACAAATATAAACGGGCACGAAAGTGACAGCAACGAGTTACTGCAAGAAAAATATTTTTGTAAAAAATGACAACAAAACTGATCATGACTCAAGACTAAAAATCGTTCTTTAAGAAAAATCTCAATAAAAATAAGTGTAGCTCGTGACTGGAGCATGCACGGAACTGACATTTTTACCGTTGTTTTGGTTAAACAAAAGGGTTAAAATAAAAAAATTAATAAAACATTCCTTATATTTTAGTAACTAACACTGGGAAAGTATGGATTATAATCTGTTTAGTTGAATTTTTTAATGCAGGGAGACAGGTTGACTTACTGTTGGGGCTCAGTCACTTAACTTAGTCCTCGTAAGTATTAATCTAGCATTTTCTGTCACTAAATAATATGCTATTACCAACTCCTGCTAGTACTCATTTTTTTTTTAAATAAAACTTACCCTTAAACCGTGGGAGGAGTATACGGCATCCGGAGGTGACGTTGGAAATCGATGCATTGCATGACTAACCAAAGCAGCCATTGAGGTGCAACACTTGCGTCAACATCTCACTGGAAAAGAAAAAAAAACTTTAACACAAAATTAAAATGCAAATAATATTAAACTTTTGAACAATTTTTGCTATTGACGATTTTTGTATTCGTTCCATTATTTCCTGTATGTAGAAATGCCTCTATCTAAGAAGATTTGGGCCAATCGGAATACAAAATTTTAGTAACAGAATCATCAAGCATGCCATGAAAAAATCAATAAGCTGAATATTCGTTTATATTGAAAGTTGACTCAAAAAGTGAAAAGAATCAAATTTGCTAAAGCAGCTAACTTAATTTATTAATCCACCAAAAAAATCTTAGATTTAGCTCCAAGTTTATCTCAAATTATTTGCAGTAGGTTTAGAGTAACATGGAATCAAAATATGAGTATATCTTCACTTTTAGACGTCCTTCGACGAAGTTATCACAACCTAACCTTGTAATTTTAAAAGATTTTGTTTTAAAAGCTGCATTCTTTACAACAAAACAGAAATATATTTCGAGTAATCCTTTGTGGAATTACTAAAAATAAATTCCAATAATTACAAAGTTTTTTATTTAAAAAGATCGTTCTTTGTTATAAAGAATTATCCACAAATATTACTTGGAAATAATATATTTAATATTTAAAATAAAAGATTTGCTTATGTTAAAATAATTTTCTTTAATTTAAGAATTATTTTTTTTTGTATGTAGACCATCGAGATCGTAATAAAAATATTTTAAATACAACAGAATTATTAATGTTTAATTCAAAGTTTGGCTAAAAAAGTTTCTAGTATGTAATAATAATTTAAGGTTTAAAAATTAAATTCTTTAATATAATTTTTAAATAACCAAAACTTTAACTTTATTTGGTAAACCTTGTTTTTCTAATAATTACATGATACATAATCTAGAGTTTAACAAATGGGGGTAATTCCAGAGACGGCTTCTAACCTAGTTGGAAATAAAATTAGGATTCGATTTGAAAATAAAATACAAATATTTATTTACCCACATTGTGTTATTTGAAAGTGCGAGATACGAAAATATCATACAGGGTGTCTGAAAAGTCTTAGCATGGGCAAATATCTTTACTATTAATAAAGATAGCAACACCAAATTTTAGTTGTACCTTATTGGTTAGTAAATCTACTTTTTTACGTAATTTGACTCTTTCAACCCCCTTGGGGGGTTACGCTAGCGAGTTGAGGTCCAAAATTTTGGATGCAAACCTATGCCGTGTGGCCTCTTCGTTTAAAAGTCTCCAAAAAAGAAACATTGTTTTAGTATTTTAGTATTTATTTATTATTGTAATTCATTTTTAAATGGCAAGCCTATAAAAATTATAACTCGTAAATCGTATAATCGGGCGGGGCACAAGTCGACCATTAGTCGGCCACTTGTGCCAAACAGTACAAGTCGGCGCTGCTATTTTTTGTTTTGTAGGGCACTTTTTTCTAACTTTTTTCCAACTTTACTTCTTCATTTGTCGTTTTTATATGTTTTGTTTTTTGACATCTGCGCAGTAGACCAAAATGCGTACCACGCGCAAACCGAGCGTGCTAGACATGCGCACGGAATTTCAGGAGTTCGACTGTGGTGTCTACATTTGAACCCATTCATTTTTCAGAATATATCTCCAGTAGTTAAGGTACCACTACGTATTTAACTTTATAACTTTATTCCCAAGTTTTTTTCGACTTTATTTTTCATTTTTTGCCATGTGCGCAGTAGACCAAAATGCGTACCACGCGCAAACCGAGCGTGCTAGACATGCGCACGGAATTTCAGGAGATGGACTTTGGTGTCTACATTTGAACCCATTCACTTTTAAGAATATATCTCCAGTAGTTAAGGTACCACTGCGAATTTAGACAACAAAGTACATCCCCTGACATTTCGTGCGAATGTCTAGCCCTCTTGGTTTGCGCGTGGTACGCATTTTGATCAATGGTAAAACTTTATCCCCAAGTTTTTTTCGACTGTATTTTTCGTTATTTGCCACCGCGCAGATAGCAAAAAAAGAAAAATAAAATCGAAAAAACTTGGGAAAAACGTTATAAAGTTAAATACGCAGTGGTACCTTAACTACTGGAGATAGATTCTTAAAAGTGAATGGGTTAAAATGTAGACACCAAAGTCCATCTCCTGAAATTCCGTGCGCATGTCTAGCACGCTCGGTTTGCGCGTGGTACGCATTTTGGTCTACTGCGCAGGTGTCAAAAAACAAAACATATAACAACGACAAATGAAGAAGTAAAGTTGGAGAAAAGTTAGAAAAAAGTGCCCCACAAAACAAAAAATAGCAGCGCCGACTTGTGCTGTATGGCACAAGAGGTCGACTAATGGTCGACTTTTGCCCCGACCGATTATACGATTTACGAGTTATAATTTTTATAGGCTTGCCATTTAAAAATGAATTACAATAATAAATAAATACTAAAATACTAAAACAATGTTTCTTTTTTGAAGATTTTTAAACGAAGAGGCCACACGGCATAGGTTTGCATTCAAACTTTTCGACCTCAACTCCCTAGCGTAACCCCCCAAGGGGGTTGAAAAAGTCAAATTACATAAAAACGTAGATTTATCAACCAATAAGGTACAACTAAAATTTGGTGTCGCTATCTTTATTAATAGTAAAGATATTTGCCCATGCTAAGACTTTTCAGACACCCTGTATGATATTTTCGTATCTCGCACTTTCAAATAACACAATGTGGGTAAATAAATATTTGTATTTTATTTTCAAATCGAATCCTAATTTTATTTCCAACTAGGTTAGAAGCCGTCTCTGGAATTACCCCCATTTGTCAAACTTTAAATTAATAACATGCAAGATCTGCACGGATTAGTAATAGTAACAGGATTGGAATCAAAAATGTTTTAGAAGTAACTTAATAACCTAACTACTATCCATTTCTAAAGTTTTGACCCCTCAGTTTGGAAGCTTGTAAAGTAAAAAGTACAATTTTAAAAAATATAATTTTCACATATTTGGGTCAAGTGACTTGTCTCTATTACACATGTAAAACTTTGTAACCGTAGATGCCTTGGTACTTTTCTAATGGGAAGGTAAGTGTAAAATTGTCACCATTTTTCCCCTATTTCATCAATTACTCAATTGTAAAAATTTATTGTGCCATACTGGTACTCCCAGGCCTAACTAATTTTTTACAGGCGATAAAGTGAACCTTACTTTAGTCCCAAAAAATATTAGTTTTATTTTTTTTTTTCTTAGGTTTGGTAGTAATATGCAAAAAAGGATTGTGGTTATGGAATTACTACCAGTAATCTTACAGCAAAAAATTTTGTTTTTTTGTATTACATATAAAGAGATGTAACTTTACGTTTAACGAAAATTTTGTTTTGGCAGTTGTCATAAATGTAAATACAAACAATTAATTTGTGTAAAGAATAGCAGCATTGTGCTTGCGGGATCGAGCGGGGCGTCGAAGGTGCAATAGTATGGGTGTTAACGTAATAATCTTTAAAGTAATGCAATATAGTGACGGTTTTTTTTGTGCTCTATATGATAAATTAGGTAACTGGTAAAATTAAGAAAAAATAAGTATATGCATTGGTAAATATTTACATTTATTTGTATTTAACGATTTTCGATTGTTTCATTAAGATCTATAAAATAGGCAAAACGTGTGTAGTAGAACAATAGTAATTTAAAAATATTACTTCAAAGTGAGTAACGTAAATAGGCCAATAATTAGCTTTATTTATTTATAATTCACCTAAAAGAAAAACGATATTTTTGATGTTCCCTTATTTTTATGATTCGCATATTTGGAAAATTGTAATAAATGCTGTGGTAAGTTTGTCTGCATTTTCCTTTGCTTAATAATAACAGAAATATGTGAAAGTGGCCTGTTTACGTAGAATCACATCTGATTTAACTTTTAAGGTACAAAGCCCTGATAAAATTGAGTTAAACCTAAAACTAAAAATAACCTGATTGGATTACACCACTCTCTTTTACCGAAGAATACCTACACTTGTGGATCGTTTTCTCCTTCTTCATCATTACTAAAGTCTTCATTTGAATCATCATCTTCATCTAACTTTATAATTAATGGCTCTACAACAACATCAACTAAGTGGTCTTTTTCTCTGTAGGATTCCTCAATTTTATTACCGTGTCCAACGCAATTTTCCCAAACAGAATTTGGCACGTTCTGCATTAGTATTCAATTTTGCCACTTTATTTTTCACATATGCCCAAATTAATTCAATTGCGTTGAATTCACAGTGTGCAACTGGCAACCATAGAAGCTTTACATTATCATTACGTAACTCCTTTGCAATTGTATCTAAAAGATACGCTTTTGGAAAGTGATAGTTCTTGCATAGGTCTAAAAGCATTGGTTTGGTTAATTCATCGAACGTTGTAAATCCATCGGCAATGTTGCTTTTCGCTGGGATATCCATTCTATTATTTTTTGTTTTGTCCAGGCAGTTGTAGGATTTCGAAAATTGGGATCAAACATTGTATGATACGGTGATTGGTCAATTACGATTACTGATTTGTCAGGTATTACGGAAAGCACTGTTCTAAACCATTCTTCGTAATGTTGTTTATTCATCTCGTTATGGTAATCCACTGACGCCGCACTTTTTTTCCCAACGAAACACTTCAGGCAGCCATCCAAAAACCCATTTTTACTACCACTATGTAAGACTGTAAGATAATATCCCGTTGTCCTGATCCTGATGGCCGTTTTATTCCACCTCTAAAGCCATTAATTTCCTGTATACCACCTCTGTATTCATCAAAATTATCCCGTTTTGTGGGATTAACTCTTTCAACCCAGCCAAACTTCCTTGAATGATTTGCACCGCACCATGTTTCATCTGTATAAAATATTTGCCAAGAATCTTCACGATATCTCTTTATGGCGTATAAGAATTCCGCTCTTCTGGCAGCAATTGTGTTTTGTTCCATTAAAATTGGTTTATTAATTAGTTTTTTATAGGAAATCCGCATATTTGGAAAATTGTAATAAATGCTGTGGTAAGTTAGTAATAATCCAGCGGTACAAAGTCATTTCTGAAAATTCTGGTAAATAATCGACATCTTCTTTCAATTTCTGGTAAACTTCTTTTATAGAAGGAAACCGGCGCCGGCGCTCCAGGTAAAAATTTAATATTGTTCTCCTTATGACGCCCTGCAAAATCTCATCAAATTCCAGTCGGGGCCTTCCACTTCTCCCTTTTGATGGTATAATAACACCGGAACTATTTTCTTCCGCAGTAACACGTTTAACGGTGCTTTCACTAATACCCAGGCAATCCGCTGTTCTTTTAACCACTTGCTCAACCAAAATATTTTCCAAACCGTTGTCTTTCTCTTGTTCAAAGTACGCTCTGACTTTTAATATAATATTTTTCATTTGTTCGTTGCACTGACGAGACATTTTAACTTATTAGACTGTAGTTTGGTACCGTATTTTTGGTTCAGGTCACATCAGGTATTTATATAAATTCGAACAAGATAATCTTAAAAATCGTGTGAAAACAATAATAATTTCAAATTACTATCTACCACTAAAACCAAAAATTTAAATCAACAATAAGTAGATATAAACATCCACAATCAACTAAATAATATTATTTTACAAATCTTTTCAATACATAACAAATAGATTAAATTCTAAACAAATAAGAATACATGGACCTACGGACTACATACGACCTTTACGACGACGCCACCGTACTGTGATTATGTCGGTAAAGGCGTTTGACACTTTGCATCTCTTTCTTATGTGGCTTTTAATATTTATTACAATTTTTATAAGAACTAAAGGTGCTTTTTTAATTTTGTGTAATAAAATACATTTGTATAATAATAACTACGTCTACCAGTGTAAAGATTTTTTTTAAGGTTTTAAATTGTCCACAGTACAGCTGATACACAAACATCATTAAAAAATAAAAAAATACAATTTCAGGCACATACTACCAATCTCTTGCGAAAGTATAGATATTTTTCTATCTACCTTCAAAATTGCATTTAAATAGAGAAAAAATTAACCAATAAATAGACATGAGAAAATCGTTTATCAGTATTAACGCAGTAAAATCGTTGTTTTTTTCTACTTGATTATGAATAAGTTCAATATCGTTTACACTACAATAATACATTTTTTGGAAGAAACTCTTGGATAACGTCCTAACAAGCTGTAATTTTTTCAGTTTATTCTGCCCCGTGGTTTTTTTGTTACTGACCCTCAGACTGAGGGGTCAAAACTTTAGAAATGGATAGTATAGTTGAATTGTATTTCAATACATGAAATATTAACAACGAACCTCTACAAATCTATACTTTATTCTATTGAGCCTTTTATCACTTTTTTAAAACTTCTAATTTAAAAATCTTGCTTTGTACTATGGTAACAATTTTATTGTCTGTCTGATGAATTATGCATGCACTATTAAAATGCATCATCCAGAGAAAAAATTGACTCAAGTTCATATATGTATAAAATGTATATCATAGATAAGACTAAACCGTTTTATTGCACCTTAACTGTTTTAAGTATTTTCTTTTGGTATCCACAAAAAGGTGGAACAAGTTTCGTGAGGTTCTTCATTATATCTGCTATTTTGAGAGCAATTTCTTTGCTCAGCGCATTTGGTACCGCTTTACATGCAATTTTAGCAGTAAAAGGTAAGATAAAACATGTTTAAACCTAAGCCAAAACCACCGATGGATAACTCAACGACTATTATTCCACTATACATGTGGGTAACTACCATAGAAATTTCAATAATAAAATTATATTATTATAACTGGTGACTGGAACACGCACGCGCTGACATTTTATGGTTATTTTGTTTAAAAAAAGCGGTAAAACAAAAAATTATATAAATCTTTCTTTAAGTTTCTCACATGTTCGAATCCAAGTTAACACTGAAATTTTTGTTTAAGCACCACGTTGACTTACTTTTGAGGCAATCACCCATGCATATTGCTAATTTTTTTTTATCAATTTGTTTCACTTTTTAGATAGTACTCACATAGACATAAGCGAAGACATAGGCGATTTGGGAGGCGGCGCAGGCTGCATGAGCGTGTGTATAACATTTATGCTTTACCAAGACAAATGGTCTAACTTCTTTAACGATCTACTGGACTTTAAACATTTTGGTAAACCCCCCGGATATGACAAAGTTGTTAAACATGGAAACTTCATTTCGTTAATATGTATACTTTACACTATTCCCGGTATGCTTTGGTACTGCTTTGTATCGTATTTGAGAGTACCGGAATGCCAGAAAACGAATGCAAGACAAGGTCTGAATGAAGCATGCGGTATGGTAAACCCTACTTGGCTACCAGCAAATGGAACAAAAGGATCTCCGTTCTTACTTTTATATTTATTTCAAGCAATGGGGATCTTTGTGTATATTCCCTCGTCTTTTGCATTATGTGTGTTACCACTGGAAGCAGTGGAAATAATTGTGGCGAGAATAAATCACTTAAAAATGTTGTTCAGGGATGTATTTAAGACCAAAGATCGGAAAGTATGTATTAAACAGATGCGATATTGTGTCAGTTATCATCAAGATATACTAAGGTGGGTAACTATATTATTTATATTAAATAGTTACAGAAAATAAGCTTACTGGCTAAATGTATGTCATAATAGAGTAGTACACACACACAAAAAAAGAATCTTAAATTAATAATAAAGACAGTAATAATAATATTCACTATTAAATAGTACTTCTGTACTATGTTACTTATGTTATTGTTATTTTACAAGATTCTATATACGTATATTAGATATTTTTTAAAACAATTTGCTCTAGCCTTTGCGTAACATCTACGTTACTGATATACATTTTACTATTATAGAGTAAAAAAAACACTTATACAAAGGTAATGAACATTAAAAAAGCAAAAACATAGTTATTTACATTAGTAGATGCGAAACCCAACCAAACACCTGACAAAATAACTAAAAATATATTTTTGTTTCATAACTCAACAAATTATGATATGCCTTTTCTTTTCAATTTTTGTAAAGATATATCTAATGATATATGCTCCTTTTTAGAATATCAAAAGAGTTAAGTACCTTGGTAAAATCAAGTATTGGAAGCATCTTTTTTACGGCGGCCTTCGTTATTGGTTCTTTGGGAAGTCAACTATTAAAAGTAATTAGAATGTGCTGTTATTATTGAAGGTCATATTTGTTATTACTAGTTGTTAATAATTATATAAGAAAAAAGTACTTGCTTTAAATCAATATTATTTACTGGAAGGGCCGTCCCTTTGCCGTCATAGTTTTTTTTTTCACTTTTGCTATCGGGTACTGAGGTGGACAATCATATTCGCCCAGGGCGCAAAATTTGGAAATACGTCCCTGCTTAGATGTAATTTGAAATTACAACCTAGCTTAATTATGAATTTTTAAAGAACTATATAAGTACGTAAGTAAGTAAGTAAATAGTATATTGTACGACCACTCACTTTCCACTAGTATAAAAGTTTGCGAGTGGGAAATGAGCATTCCGAGCGAGTGGTGTACTACACTTTTTCTACGACTATCAGTCTTTTAAAGCAGAAATTAGATTTCTCGATTTCTTATGTTTTTGGATTAGAATTTAAAAATGTTTAAGTTGAGACAAAATAAACAGCCTACTTTCTTTTTGCAAGCTGGTATCATTTTTTCGTCAGTTTTTAAAGCTGACACTGAATATTCATATATATTTTTTAAATGTAAAAGCTCACGATTAAAATATGAAAACAACGCTTCAAAATACAAACGCTAACAGGCGTGCGATTTGGTTTCATCTTGTATTATGAGGTTTTTTATGTATTATCGGAATAAGCTTATTGAAGTATTGGTTTTGTTCATTTCCCCATGGCTAGGTCGGTGGAAATGAAAAACCGTAGTAAATGGGTGCTATTGTGAAGTTGGTATTTAGTTAACAATGTGTCTATTATTATGTAGTCGTAGAAGGTCGGTGTATTTTTGTTGATTATATTTATTTTTAGGAATCCACTCCAAAAGCGATTATCTACGTCAATGGATATATTTCCGCTTTATTTTTTATTTGTCATGCGGGTCAAAGACTGATCGACGAGGTAACAATTTATAAAAAAAAATTATTTAGGGTTACATTTTTCTTATAAATCATTTATTACAAGGCAAAATAATTTTTGTCTTTTAGAAACGAGTAAATGACATAATTTAAACTATTATACACATTTTTAGAGTATGGATATAGCGAATTACGTATACGACTCCAACTGGTATGAAATGGATGCTAAAATTAAGAAAGATGTTGTCTTTATTCTTGCAAGGTGCCAAAAACCAATAACTTTAGCAGCACCTGCTTTAATGGGTTTCGCAGGATATTTTTTGTTTCGTGTTGTAAGTATATTTATCCACGACTCGTCTATAATTTGATTATTATACAGGAGTTTATGAAATAATAATAATATTCATTATTCACTAGTGAATAATGGTTTCATTATTCACCGCTTCCACGGATATCTCGATCCAAACTCCAAACAAGAGCTGTGCTCGATCCAAACCGGCTTGGAATGCGATTGTACGCACAAAATAAAAAACAAAGGTGGCTATGAAAACATTAGCTTCGTCACGTTGCGTTGTCGCGCTGTTGTGGTTACTTTAATTCCGAGTTTAATTCAAAACGTCAACATTTAAAAATAAAAACATATATTAATGTTATCTAAATTTTTTTGATAGTCCTGGATAAAGTATAGTATTCTACTCGCATATAATGGCTGTTATTCACTTGGATGATTTATGACACTCGCCTGCGGCTCGTGTCATAAACTTCATCCGCGTGAATAACAGCCACCATTATATGCTCATTGAATAATATACTATTTCAACAGTGGGGATGTGTGTCCGAATTGGGTGATTAACCTAAAAGTAATATAATAAAACAATGGTAAAGTATAAGAGTATGCTATCATATTTCAACTGAGGGAACGTTGTACATTTGATATAATAGATCATATAAAAATTGAACAATTGAGGGGGTTTCATACACAACATGAATTAAATGTCCTTGACTTTAGATAAGTTTCGCCTTTACACAATTTCTATCTTAAGCTGGGCATACCCCGTTTTGTAAAAAACGTTCAGAGCTAAAACAATTTTGGTCTGGATATCGGCGAATATAACAAGTTATTATTTTTTATTTTAGATGATAAAGACGTCATACTCTTATCTCACACTATTGAACCAAATGGTTTAAAGACCTTTCTGACAGCACTGCATTGAAATCCGAGTTTGATTACACAACTAATGGAAATTTTAGAATATTTAGGTTTTAGTTGGCACAATTAGCAGAAACCTTTTTTTCTAAACCGCTAGATATTTGTTAGCTGTAGTTGAAAATGTTTAAAAAATATACAGTGTGTAACAAAAATATGGAAACCTCGAAATATCTTGCAAACCGTTCATCCAATTTTTATGAACTTTTGTACATGTAGGTACGGAATTACGCCCGATCCAATGGCGAGTTCCGCATTGTTGTCAAGTTTCCCGTTTCCTTAAATCGACAGAAACTTTTTTTTAATGGAACGCTATTTTATTCGATTTTCGAATTCAGCTTAAAATTCTGAATATTTTTTATTGGGAACATTTTATCCTAAAGTTAACAGTTTTTGAGAAAATGGTGGTCAACAACCGTTATTTTATTGTATTTTATAATATAATATTAGTATTTAATATAACTCTTGTATTTTATATACATGAAAGTTTACCTGAAATATTGTCAGTTTCGTTTATTTACAAAAAATGAACCATTTAACAGAAACCTAAAATTTAAATTTTTATAATATTGGGTTATTGGGGCAGAACGTGAACGCAACAAGAAGTTTGTAATATTTTTAATGACAAATATCCTGACATAAATCCATTAACTAAAGGTACTGTAAGTAAGGTTTTAAAAAAAATTTCGGAAACGTAAAAAACTTTATACTATTTGAGTATTTAGTACAAGAATAAACAATTCACGAGAAAATAATTTAAAAGTTGATGAAGGAAACTAAATTAAACGTTTAAAATGTGGTTCATTTACTTCTTGGCAGTGAGCCAACATTATGGGCTTAGTGCGGTAGGGAACCATCCTGGTGAAGCAATATTTTATCATTTGGTGCTTGATTATTGCCTAAAAAACAGGTAAAATGAAGTGCCAACACGTACTTACGATTATTTGAAAATAGTTGTGCAAGAGCCGGGACAATTTCATTTCTTAGAAGATCCCAACATCTTTCTTCATTTAATGTCTCTTGCATAAAGAAGGAGCCAATAATTCTCCGACCTATTATTCCAGCCCAAACATTTACCTATTGGGAGAACTGGGTATGATTTTCGCATATCCAGTGAGGATTCTCCCTGGCTAAATTTGGACAATTATTATGCCTATTAACTTTTCCATTTAAAAAAGAAATGTTGATTCGTCGGAGAAAATTATTGGGTGGACAGAATCTGGATTGGCGTTGAAAAGTTCCATCATGGTTTCGCGAAATTCCAAGCGCCTGTCGTAATCATCTCTGCGGCTCTTATTTTGTACGGTCGGTTTTCGAAAGGCAGTCTACGGACATGTATGAAACGTTGTTTTCTTCTCCCAGTGTTCTGGTAGAAAGATGGGGATTTTCTAAACTGAGTAAAATAGTCAGAGCCATATCACCATCTGTTGCACTTTTAGGTCAGCCAGAGCGTATAGCGTTCTTTACATTTACAGTTTGGCGTATTTTTGTTAACTTTACTTACAGTAGATTTAGTTAATGGATTTCTGTCAGGATATGTGTCATTAAAAATATTACAAACTTCTGATCTATTTTTTGTAAATAAACGAAACTGACTATGTCAGACATTGCAGATAAACTTTCGTGTACAGGTATTTTAAGGTAAAATACAATAGAATAACGATGTTTGACCACCATGTTCTCTAAAACTGTTAACTTTAGGATAAAATATTCCTAATAAGAAGTATTCAGAATTTTAAGCTGAATTCGAAAATCGAATAAAATATAGAGCCTTCCATTAAAAGAAAAAGTTCCTCTCGATTTTAGGAAAACAGTAAACTTGAAAACAATGCGAAAGCCACCATTGGATCGGGCGTAATTTCGTTCCTAAGTATACAAAATTTCATAAAAATCGATTGAACGGTTTGCAAGATATTTCGAGATTTCCATATTTTTGTTACACACTGTATGTACAAGTACCTACATGCTAAAGTAAAATCCCGAAACTTTGCTAATATTAGGCATAATTTCTGCGCGACCTAGAGATTTCGGGTACGAGTAAATTCTAAACTTTAACTAGGTAATATACAGTTGAACTAGGTATTGCTAATATTACCAAATAATGCAAGTAACAAATAGTAATTTTTGTTTAACAGATTTATTTTTAAAAGTAATTTTCTATTAACTACGGGTTTACTCAAACACATCATTTAATTTAATAAATTCTATCAACCACTGCTGGTGCAGCTCAGTGACTTTTATATCAAAAGCACAAAAAACGTCAAGCTTTTATTTATCTGTATAGTAAACGCATTTGCAGCATATTTTTGTTTTTATTTCAATTTATTCGGCTAAAATTATTTTCACACACATAAAATGGGTTCGAAACTCCATTATTATTTTATCGTATTTGGCACAGTCTAACTATTGGAAAAAGCATTGTTGCCAACCGATCAAACACACTAGTTTTGTTTTACAAGTTCTCAGGACAACTCCTGTTTTTAGAAATGTAAGGGAAATACAGTTTTATTAAAAAAAAACTGAATATTAGATGTAGGCGTCAACGCTAAAATTAATTATGGGAAATGATTGGTAATCAAGAGAGTTTCCCGAAAAAATGTTTTCGAACAATTAGACCCATGTGCGAAACAGTTTTTGAAAGGTTATGAGCTAGTACCGATAGATCATAATCTAACTAAAAATCAATCGTTTAAAAAGAAAACTAAAAAGTCTTGTTTATTGCCATATACTGGTCGCCAAGAATCACAAATATTTTAATTCTTGGCGCCCAACATGAGGCAAAATGAAACATTAAATTTTCTAATTAATTATGTTTTTTATCGATTCTGGTCATGTTAAGTAAAAATTTTAAAATGTAATATTCTGTTTTTTCTGCAAAACAGCAAACATCTGAATACTTTGCAGCACTATTCCTGACACGCTGGCGAAGGAATATATTTATTTAGCGAATAATAATTATTTTTACTCCTTATCCCCGTTTGAGGTAAATAGGGTAAATTATTTTTGAGTCTTGATAAATTAATAAAATCAAGTCAAAATCTGTCACAAGTGTCAAATAGTTATTTTTCTATGATTTTTTCACCATTTTAGATAGGGTGACAGATTATAATAATACTCGTATAAAGCTCTTGTTTCACATTTAATTTTATACTTGGAATCCTGTGAAATAATTATTTTATGAAAAAAGTTATTTGAAATTACAGATTTTCTTGATACAAATATTTGCTAATTTTTAAAGCTAATATACAAAGAACAATATTATAAAGCAATATAATCCCAAAAAGTGTATTAATTCTTAAGATACTACCAATAAAATAAAGGGTCTAAATGTGCAGGCAAGAAAACCCCTAAGGTAAAAAAAACTTTAAAACAAACACATCATGTCTGATAAAACAAACAAATACTTCTTTAATGTGACCATCTCTTTGATCATGTTTTTAAAATAAAACTCGTCCCAGGTTTACTAAGTGACAAGAAAAAAACATATTGATCCTGGTCGCTTGTACAACAGAAAACCAAATATTTCCAGAAAATTGGTGCCATTCGTTATTATCTCTTGGAATGGAAAAGGCCGAATATTTTTTACAGATCCTCAAGCTGTTCAAATTAACGCAAATAACTACATAGCTCGTTTGCGTATTTTCCAAATGTCGATGTTTAAATCCGCATCGCAACTACATTTTCATTCAAGATAGTGCTCCATCTTATAGAGTTATCCAAAATCAAAATTTCTTGGCATCGACTCTTTTGTCTGGGCTCATAAATGGCCTCTCAATTCTCCAGACTGCAACCCTCTGGATTATTCGGTAAGGAATGCTCTTCAAGAAAAAGTATATGAAAGCCGGAGAGAACCTTTTCGGAATTTGCAAGAACTTCGCGACAAAATAGAGAAAGTGTGGCCCGATATTTCTATACATCCAATAAGAAGGGCTATTTTACACTTTAAGCTAAAATTAAGAACTGTTTCTCTACAAAATGGCGGTCCAATCCAATACATTTTCAGAAAAATATCTGGAAACGTTCTGAAATGCTGCCGGGAAAGCGAATATTTGTTGTTGACTTTAAAGTTTCAATTGTGCACTAGGTTATGAAATAAAAATATTTGCGTTTAAAGTATTTTATTTTTTTCTTTGTTTCCTATAATTGAAGGGGAAAGTGGATGAAGGAGTTATGTTACAAAAAGTAGTTCAAGTTCGTAGCTCTTTCTTTTACAGCAGAATTAATCACTTTTGTAACATAACCTTTCCTTACTACTTCATATCTGCTTAAAAAAGGCAAGTAGAGTTAAATGGGATTGGGGACAAGTTACATATTTACATAATTCCTTCATTCACAACAAAATCGTCATTTTTGAAAAATGTTACATACCCCTTCATCCAATTGCCCTTCAATTACTCAAAATTTGAAGTAAATATCTTCAGTCAAGCAAGAACTTTATTATTACCTGCCAAACAGGCTGCATCGTCACTCGGTATATTAAACGTTGCTTTTTAAAAATTGATTTAAAATTTTCTAGTATCTGGTATAGCAAATAATAATAGAACGAAATTAATAATACAGGAGGAAGAAAGATTTCGTGCGAATACCCTTTTGCATAATAATATTTACAGTAATTGCCGCGCATCCTGCTTTTCCGTCTTTATGAAGATAATTTTGTATTAAAATAAAGTATACACTATCTGGTCATCCACGGACAATTTATTAAAGTTAAATTATACAAACTACCATACAAGGCAAATTTTACTTTTAATGGTCTGATATTTAAAATTAATAAAACACGTGAAGAGCATAGGACATTATAAAAAAAGGCTTTTTATTCCTTTTCATATAAGTTAATAAAATGTGTCAGAGAAAATGGGGTTCGTGACATGAAGGTGTTTAAACTTTCGCATTTAAAGAGTTCACACGGAGTCGAATTAGTCTACAGTGCCCGTTCATGAACCTGTTAAACGAAAACAGTTGCCAAATAACTGTGAAATATGTTACAAATATGTAACGAAACCGTTTCTTTCATAAAAAGTTAAATTTAGTGACTTCAGTTCAAAAGTATATTAATTGTGCTGTCATTGTTCTCATTAAAAACCTATGAATTACTCTATTATTTCTTCGATTGACTTGGGATTTGTTGGTAAAATAAATATAGTTTTTCCATTTTGGAAAATACTTACTTAATTTACCCTTGCAGAATAAGCTAGAGAAATTATGATGTCATAAAACTAATAAGTCCTAATATCTATCATTACTCTTTTTGTAAAATCACTACAAGCAAAGCAAAACAATTTAGTTTTTTTTAAATGATTATATGATAACTAACCTGAGTAAACCTGAGCAAATATTTATCATTAATACCGATCGGGTCATGCTGGTTTATCCTAAAAAGTACCAGGCAATACTAGTACCTCCTAGGAGAAACGGAAAAAGTCCTGACAACGGTAGGAAGTTTTAATATGTCCTAGGCCAAACTAGTATAATATCCAAAAATCGGATGTTTCCTGTAACATATATAAATATTATTTAAAATTGGTAGTAACTGCAGAAAAGTAAACCCACATGAGAAATTTAGAAAAAATCGAAATTTTGTAGATTGCTTCTCAATATTCTAAAACTAAAACGCCTTAAAAAACTTTTGACGAAATGGTACCCTATGGGGTAAGCATCGTTTCTCAACTTGGGGATCGCGACCCCCCTGGGAACCGGATGAAGTATAGGGGGAGGGGTCGCAATCTATTAAAAAAATTAGGCACGTATATGAAAAATCCTTTTATTAAATTTAATAATGAATTTTACACGTTAATAATGTAAAACTGTGATAAACATTAAAATACATAGTGAGGGGGTCGGAAAGCTTTTCACTTTATTTTTTGGCTTTTTAGGGGGTCGTGACACTAAAAAGGTTGAGAAACGATGGGATGGAGGATCCAGAACTTGAATTCTGAGTAAGAGTAAAGTACCTATACTTTCAAAAATATAGAAATATATTATTAGGAAATGTTGTTTAAATCTAAAACCATTGCTGAAATATGAAGTTTCACTCTCTTACGGTGAAGATAAAAAAGTCGACAGTATCTGTTTTACCAGAAGTAGATGTTTTAGGTTTTGAATCTGGGCAAACTGAGAAAATTTCAGTCCATCTGACGATGGAAAGAAATTAAGTATGACTATTATAAAGGCAAAATGCTAAATTATGAATTGAGTGTGTTTATTTTTATAAATATCATCAGGTTAAATACAACTTTTCTTAGTTGGAGGTCCTAAATTTGAATTGTAAATATCCAATAAAATAGTGATATTTTATTCAAATAATGTTATTTATTGAAAGTGTGGCAAAATGATATACGACACCTGTTAAACTCCGCGCTCTTCTAGCGAATTGAATTTCTTTAATACGAATTTTTTGACAGAGTAATAAAATTTTACGATTTTTTTTATTTCGGATAAAATTAGTACAAAAAAGACCATTAGTCTCAAGGCTGCAGCATATTTTTTTAAAATTTCTAGCCTTCTGGCTGACTCACTAATATTTATCAAAACTATAATCTAAAGACCACATAAATAAAAAGCCCTGAGGCGTTGGGTAATAGTTATTTACCTTACAAGTGCAGAAAGTGTCACTTTTCCGCACGCGATCGCAGTTGCACGAATGACGTGAAGAGGAGATCGGGCAAACTGTCAAGGGCCGAAAAGGCATTTTCGCATGTGTTAAGTACAAAATTTTTCCGATTTACTTCAGATTTAACACACATTTTGAAAAAACAAAATTTTGTTATTAATAAATTGAAAAAAACAGGTTTTTAAATATAAAAAACAGGCAAAGAACTATCGTTTGAATTAAATATTATCCATTTTTTTAATATCGTCAGGAAAAGTAATTTTTCGTAACCCAAGCAAACTTTATTAGTAAGAAACATTTGGAATAATAACTATTACAATTTCTGAAACATTAGGAACGATAACTATTAAAATTAAAAGTACCATTTGTAGCGCAGTTGCTGTTATGACACCGCACAAACAGGACACTAGCCAACATAATTTGTCGAACTATGACGTTCACTTAATACAGGGTACTTGCAAAGGCAATTTTGTAGTTGAAAGCTAGTAGAAACAAAATTTAACTAAGAAAATATATTTCTTGAATCTATGCGGAAAAGTAGCGTTGCCGCACAAGCGCGGAAAAAAAGCTACTTTCCGCATTCAAAACAGCATGGAACAGTACCCTTGTCCGCACGCTCGTAGGAAAAAGTTTTTATGTTTTCCAAACAATATAATAGTAGAACATAACAACCTGCAGAATTCGCAGCACAATTTCTACATTTTCTTTTTTAGCTACCTACATAATATTTGCATAATAAATTTTCGCATCAATTCACGTTACAGACGAAAAGCAACACACTTTTAATCAGCTTTGTTAGTAAGTGGGTCATTTCTGATTGGAAGAGAGATTATCGCCGAGGGCTAAGTTTCGGGTATTGCAGATGATGACGATCTTAGAATTGCACCTGTTGAAGTTCAGTGCTGGACTTTCTTCAGCGGAATGGACTGTATAACCCGAAGTGCCGAAAGGAAAAGTAAGACACTACTTTTTTGACTATAAATCCTGAAAATTTCTCAGCATTTGATATTTTTAAATAATTGTGGCCTTGACATTTCCAAGGCCTTTGACAAAGTCCTGAACAAACGACCTTCTTACGGTCTTCCATCCAAACTATGTACCTGGATCGGTAGCTTTCTGTCTAATTGGCGCATATCTGTCGGAGTGGACTGCCCATCTAACTTCCATTCTATCAATACAGGTGTACCCCAAGGCTCAGTCCTGGCACCAACCCCATTTTTTCTTCACATTAATGACCTGCTCTCTTTAACTACCAATACCATTCACAGATACTCTGTACATTCCAACATTTATTTTTCCAAATAAGTCTCGAATCAAGAGCTGGATAATAAACGCAGATCTATGCACATATCCCTTCGCAAGATCTCCAATTAATCATAGACTGGGGTACCAAAAGCCAAAAGCCTTGTTCAGTTCAACGCCTCCAGATACCAGTCATGCTCCCTGTCACGCAAACAATCTAGCAACACTTATCCCATACACATGAATGCCATCGCTTTCGAGGACGGTCTCAGCTGGCACAAGCACATTACTTCAATAGCCAATAACAAAATATTGATTGCACAAGAATGCGCTTCCGCCAAATAGCGAATAAGCCTCGTAGCTCATTGGTCAATAATATCATGTCATTTTCTAGATGTACTAGAAAATGAGATGATATTTAAGAAATAGGAGCATTCTAGAAGGTGTCTATTTCTTAAGTAACAAGTGAATTATGGGTTTTTTTGAAATTTAAGTTCAGTGGAAGAGCCCATTCTATGAACATTGAACTAGGTATATCTAAATAATCTTGTATTACATACATTATAACGTGCATTCTCGTAAAACAACGGCATGTTTTTTTAATGGTAATTATGCGTATTTAATGTCTCCCCTATATAATATATAGAAAGAATTTCGCCAAATTTATACCATGTTGTTCAATTTCAAAATAAGCGAACATTTTCTACGAAGCAAAATTCCAGGTGTATAATATTAAAAGCTTATTCGTCTCATAGCCTCAATATTATATCTATTTAAAATATTAGGATACTTTGAAACATTTACATATCATATAAATTTAAATAATCCAACCCTGATTCATTAATTGAGCGAAAGTGAAACGCAGCATCACTACGTTATTTATTTACGTTGCCTTTAGGGAAAGATTATTGGTAGCTTAACAGAAAGTGGTTAGGTAAATATGTATTTATATGTTTTACTTTTAACATATTAAAGGTCAATGACAACGAACTGTTTTTTGTCTGTGAAGTATGGATCCTTTATTAATTTTGGCGGTATTCAAAAATAAAAATCCAAAACATTGATGATTTTTTAAGGGTGCATAAATTTAACTTAACTTACGCTTATTTATAATAGTAAAACTTATTCCTAACTATGATGTTTTTCTAGATAATTAGCTGAATGTTCTAAATCTGCCTTATAGCTGATAAAATCAATATCATCTGAATCACTAAGAGAGGTGAAAGAGAAATAAAAAGTAAGGAAAAAGGGGTAAAGGAGTTCTTCCTCGGCGGAGGTGGTACCATCCCACACACCCGCTTAAAAGGGGTGGTGGAACCCAAACAGATATTTCCAGCTCCCGATGTGTCTGACTTTCCAGTACACCCACAGCGCATGGTACTTCGGCTTCGGCATTCGTCGGCTGTCAAAAGATAAAAAGTATAATACTTAGGCACGCACCGTCAATAAGGGCAAGCGGGGCAATGCCTCAGGGCCCCAGAAACCTAGGAGCGCCACAGCAGCCAATGTACCAAAAAACCTCGACGGCTTAGTTCCGGGAGAATTTGCAAAAAGGTCGAATTTCGAGGAGCATTTCAATGACTTACAGGTACAGCAATGGGGCATCCCTAAAAAAAAGTCGACACTCGACAGATGGGGGATTTGCAAAAGTAGTTGGGGGTTCGGATGTCGCCTAACTGTAATTTAGCACCGGAGCGATGTACAGTGTAACGGATTTTATATTTCGTGGACATAGGGCAAAATAGCGACTATCGAAATTCAAATTGTTGTTTAGTAAAAAAATAAATATGATATGGAGCAAGTAAAAAAAAATTTTAAACACGATGTGACGCCAATGAAATAACTTAAACTCTAAACTTCCTGAAACGTAATCAGTCGACAACTATAAATTTAAAACCGTACGTTGTAACTGCGCCTTTTAAATTAAGCGGTTCTTAATTTTGCAGTTTGACAAGTCACAAAATCGTTCAAAAGTAATTTCACTACGACTCGTAAATACATCAGTAAATATTGCAATGACAGTAAAGACACCTCATACTAAACAACTTTTCCCAGTTTACTATCACTCTTAGGCGCACCCAAATCAACACTTTTCTTTTTCAGAAAATATCAGACAACACCTGTTTTGTTACAACCGTAGTATTAATGTTTGAATAAATTAACAAAATATCTCTTTCTATCGTAGTTATACTCATTGATAGTAAAATTTTATTATTAGAATTATCAGTGAATAAATTACAGTAGTTTAAATTATCTTACAGCGTTATCTAGCGTACGGTACCGAATTGTATATGGGTAAAACTGACTAATTACTTTTTACCCACCAGAAAGGCAATTACCACTCTCTCTAGAAACGCATTTTTTTGAGAACATATTTTTTGAAATTAAATATTTCCAATTTTCTTAAGCAACGGTTTTTGGAAAAAGTAACTTACGAGAAAGTAACGTACCAAACCTAATAGGCGGGGAGCCGGTGACACTGAAAGTCCCGTCATCGCGGAATCAAAATTTTTTTATGTAAATTGATAGTTAATAGTCATACGAAGAAAATGAGCTCGGTACGCCGGGATTCATTAAGCCGAAAGTAGGTACGCCGGGATTCATTAAGCCGAAAGTACTTTTTAAAAAATTAATTATTATAAAAAAGCAAAAATGTTTTACCATTATCACGAATCCCAATGAATTATATCACATTCGATAGGAAATTTTGTAATTAAACAGAAAAAAAATTAGCTTACCAGCTTTATTTGGCCGAAAGAGTCTGGCGTAACTATTTGAGAGGTGTGAGAGGGGGTAAAATTTTACCGTTACCATGTGAAAACTTTTTTTTAAATTCTACTCGTTTCGATGTGATGTTCAAAAATATCTTGGTACGCCGGCCCAAAAACTGCCGGAAGTATCTAGCATACCACTTTTATTGCATAGGCTCGATTCACATCAATTATACAGGGTGTTTTCTAATTGAATGTCAATATTTAAGGGGGCGATTTTTGGGTCCATTCTAAAAAGAAAACTTCATATGAACGTATGTCCTAAACGTCTTAACTTTTGAGATACAGGGTGGTAAAGTTTTCAAAAATAAATAGTTTTTTATTAATATCTGTAATACCACTTTAGATATTTTAATTAAATTTGGCACACATGTACTATGTATCAAGAGGCATTATTTAGTGTACCACAATTTTTTTCTTTCCACCAGTGGCGTGAGCCCGGAATTTCACCTGCCTATTTTGGCAGACATTGATGGTACGCCACTGATTTCTCGTAAAATTAAAATTATTCCTGAAATCCGCAATCATTTCTAAGCAAATTTGAACTTTTGAATTTTGTCAATCCGATGCACGGTTTTCGCTTAAAAAAATAAAAACCTTTTCCCTGCATGATCATAACAATATCGTTAATATTATTATGACAATATCACCATGCAGAGAAATAGATTTTATTTTTTAGATCAAATTTCCTTAGAAATGAATAAGGAAGTTAATTTTTGAGATTCTTATTCATTTCTAAGCAAATTTGATCTAAAAAATAAAATCTATTTCTCTGCATGGTGATATTGTCATATTAACGATATTGTTATGATCATGCAGAGAAAAGGTTTTTAATTTTTTAAGCGAAAACTGTGCATCGGATTGAAAAAATTCAAGAGATCAAATTTGCTTAGAAATGATTGGGACTTTCAGAAATAATTTTAATTTTACGAGAAATCAGTGGCGTACCATCAATGTCTGCCAAAATAAGCAGGTGAAATTCCGTACGAACGCCACTGGTGGAAAGACAAAAAATTGTGGTACACTAAATAATGCCTCTTGATACATTGTACATATATGCCAAATTTAATTAAAATATCTAAAGTGGTATTACAGATATTAATAAAAAAACTATTTATTTTTGAAAACTTTACCACCCTGTATCTCAAAAGTTAAGACATTTAGGACATACGTTCATATGAAGTTTTCTTTTTAGAATGGACCCAAAAATCGCCCCCTTAAATATTGACATTCAATTAGAAAACACCCTGTATAATTGATGTGAATCGAGCCTATGCAATAAAAGTGGTATACTAGATACTTCCGGCAGTTTTTGGGCAGGCGTACCAAGATATTTTTGAACATCACATCGAAACGAGTAGAATTAAAACAAAAAGTTTTCACATGGTAACGGTAAAATTTTACCCCCTCTCACACCTTTCAAATAGGTACGCCGGACTCTTTCGGCCAAATAAAGCTGGTAAGCCAATTTTTTTCTGTTTAATTACAAAATTTCCTATCGAATGTGATATAATTCATTGAGATCCGTGATAATGGTAAAACATTTTTGCTTTTTTATAATAATCAATTTTTTAAAAAGTACTTTCGACTTCATGAATCCCGGCGTACCTACTTTCGGCTTAATGAATCCCGGCGTACCGAGCTCATTTTCTTCATATGACTATTAACTATCAATTTACATAAAAAAATTTTGATTCCGCGATGACGGGACTTTCAGTGTCACCGGCTCCCCACCTATAAGGAAACCTGTTCAAACTCAAAAAAAGTTCCGTTTAGGTTTGTTCAGGATCATGCTTCGTCTTCTTTTATTTAACATTTTCCAAGGTAGTGGAGTTCATAGCCTAATATCTACTGATTCCGAAAAAACACATTTTCGGAAATTGTGTATTTATTTTTGAAAAATTATTTTTTTAAAAATTTACTTTTGAAATATGTGTTTTGGGGAATTTCATAAATAAGTTTTTAAAAGAGCGTCGTTTGAAAAAGCTGTTGTGATATTTTTGAAAAAAAGGTAGGTACTTTCAGGTAGGTTTTCGAGAAAATATTTTCGAAAATCTTTTTAAATCCGTTTTCGAAAAAGCTATTTTTCCAACAGAATTTACTCTCACTACTCGCTGTTAATATTTACGTTACATTTTTTTTTACACAAATCGCTATTGAAATCCTTTTTATAAGAGGCTCTAAGGGGGTGGGGGGCTGCGCCCCCTAAATCCGCGCCTGCATCATCATGAATTTCTTTTCATTGTTACCGTGTCTTCTATTGATCAGTTCAATGCGCACTGATGTATTTTCATCTTTTAGTCACCACATGGAAGAAAATAGGATGCAAATACACTCAATATGCGCTGTTTCTTCCAATGAAGAGCGCTATTAGAAATTGTTGTCATCAATCAGTGGCGCACCCAGGATTTTCCCTTGGGGGGGGGGGGGGGGTGTTGTGTGGCTGAATAGTGCAATCCATTGGATTTTTTCAATTAGTGATTATTTTTATTTTGGGTATCCAGGATGTTGTTCGGGGGGGGGGGGGGCTGCAGTCACCCAGTCCCCTCCCCTGGGTGCGCCACTGTCATCCATGGTGAAATGTGATGCATTTATTTTTACAACCGTCTTTATTATCACAAACACATTACATTCTTTTTAAAGCGTATGGTTTTACATGTTAAATTTTTAACTTAATGTTAGGCACTATTCTATTAGAAGTATAGAGATAAGACTGGACATAGATAAATTTCAGAACCTTAAAATTATATTAATTTGCCATTTATGCCAAAAAGCTCCAATAAATACCAAAAAAAGCATTTTTTAAACATTAATAAAAGTTATCACCTGTATGTATGTATGTATTATTATTTTTACCTTTTCGTACCAAGCGAAGGTGATATACATTTTTCGACATTTAAATTTTTATTGTCCCAATTTTAAATGCATTTTAGGTATTTTTTAGAGCTTTCATATGTTTGGCAAATTAACATATCCTAAGAATCTAAAATTTACCTATATCAAGGCTTAGCTATATAATTCTAATAGAACAGAGCCTAACATGGAACATGGGGTTAAAATCTAAAACCCTACAGACCGCTTTAAAAAAATTCACTAAAGAAAAGGATTGTTTCTACCGACTTATCAAGCCCAGCCTAAACCATCAGACCTAGAAAGACTAGGAAGGAATTTTCCAAAATTCAGACCTAACAATGGGTAACTAAACTTTTTAAATAACACCCGTATCTCAAGCATCACTTATTTTGGAAGCATAGGTATATAAACTTTGTATAATGTACCAAATAAATAAATACGTGTTAGGGGGTGAAAATTGAGGGGTTAAGTTTTCTAAATTGCTAAAAACGGAAAAATGTTACATTTCGCGAAGTTTGGACAAAAAGTTCAGATTTCTTTCAAAAACAATGTTACCAAATCTCGAAATCCACACGAGCGAAGCGGTGGGTCGCAGCTAGTAGGTACTAGAATATTTATATTTTTAGAAAATGGGCGAAAGATCCGATACGTGCTGCTGATGATATTTATAAGACGTGTGAGAAGCAAGATGCAATTTATTGATCTTAATCGTTACTCGTTGCTATTGACACAGGAATTGCAGATTGCAGTTAGAAGCGAAAGAAAAAACCTCTGCATACAAGAGATCACTCTAGGTATGAAGAAGATGTAATATTCTGGTCTTCTGTAAGTGGAGAGTACATGATAAGACTCGCATTTTAACCAATAGAGTAACAATATAGGCTAGTCTTCTGAGCAGCAGTAAAAAAGCGAGAGGTCACGGTCACCCACAGTATATATTTGTTCAAAGAACTGTGTCACTGATGAGTCAATTAGTTCTGGTTTTATGTGGATATCAAGCTTCTACACCCTGAATTTTTGGAAGAAGACAAATTAAAAAACAAACACGGGGCAATATTCTCATTTAGCAGCCATTCATAAAATTCCGTTATTGTATTATTAACAGCTACAAGATAGACAAAACGATATCAATTACAATACCTAGATATTTTACAGACAATAGGTTGTTACATTATAGCGTGTTTCCATATCGTGTAAATTTTGTATTGTCTTCTTATGGAAAGTGAAGAGCAAAGTTGCGTTATCAGGTTCGATCTTCAATTTAGTGGGCCAAGATGAATAATGAACCGTAATATAGAAAGTGAAAAAGGTTATGTGAATTTTATCATCGTGTTATTCAGTATTAATTAGATTTTTTACATATGTATATAGAAAAGTGGTTTTGTTTTAATTTCGCTTGCAAATTGAACCTAACATCAGAACGTAAAATTTCTAGTAGTTTCAGCAGTTTTGAGGCAATAGGCTGTGGATTAATTAAAGAGACAGACGATTTGTATAACTTTTATACCGATCCAACTGAATCTAGCCCAATACGCAAAATGTTTGTTGTAAATTATTATGCTTTAATTAACAAAAGCCTTTCTAATTTGAAGTGTATTTTTCTAACAATATATTTAACGTACCGTGGGCATCTGAAGAGAAGGGATATGTAGTTTATTGACACAGGATTAAAAGGATTGGAGGATGGGAGGAGAAGGAAAAAGAATGAGCGAGAGAAGTGGAATGTTCTAGGTATTTGTAGCTGGTCAGTAAAGGTATTCATACGTAACGCGCTTCTTGTTTTTCTGTTAGGAACAGTTAAACGGGGAATTATAAAGGCTAGTTTTTCAGAGTAAATCTGTGGAAGTACCGGTAGAAAAGGAATAAATCCCCAACAGCGAGGCCATGAGCGAGATAAAGAAGTTTCTTATGAGGTCTGGGTCATTAATGAGTCAAATGACTCTCTTTTGGATAGAATTAAGGATGTTAAGGGTCGAGGGTGATGCCGATCCCCAAATGTTTTAACAGTACTCTAGGTTAGATTATTTAGGAAACATAAATTGTGTAAGTTGGAAGGGGAGAAGTACTTTCTGACTCGAAAGAGAAAACCAATCTTTTTAGCTGCCGATGTGGCTACTGAAGTAATGTGTTTGTGCCAGCTGAGATCATGTTCGAAACATGTCGCTTACAACATCGAACGCTTCATTGTTCTGTAGGGATTGGCCATTCATGTAGATGGGGTAAGTGTTGCTGATTTTTTTTGCGTGACAGGGAGCAAAACTGGGTTTTGGAGGAGTTGAACTGAACAAGGTTCTTGGCACCCCAGTCTAAGATTAACTAAAGATCCTGGGAAAGATAGGTGCATAGATCTGCGTCACACAGAAGAAAGTGCTATGCTATTTTCAATAATAGTATTATTTTTGACCACGGTCACATTAGTTATATTAAAAGTAATATTGTCTTAACAAAACATTATTGAAATAATCCAAAAAAAAATGTTTCTATAAATATACACTTGCTATTGGAGTGAAAAGTATTCCTACTCTTTAAGAATTATTATCATTTCTTCAATGGCCAAAATATTATTGGAACTCAATGAATTTCTATTTTTTCTTATAGTGTAGAAGTGTAAGAGCCAAAAAATTAGGAGAATGCCTAAATATAATTGGGCGAAAAATAGCCATTTGTAGGCGGTGTGATTCAAATTACAATACATTTTATTAAACGAACAAGAACTATAGTTTAAATAGAAAATCTAAAAATTAAGTCAATAATAATCCTTATACCATGTTAATTAAAATAAAAAGTCCAATAAAACATATAAGGTATTAGAGGAATAATAAATAAAAAATAATTCAATGGGTTCTATTGTTGACTGAAATGTTACTTCAATTGCTCGCGGATACCCTTTCGAGAAGACAAAATTGTGCTGTTGGTATTTGTTCGTTGAATAGTTGTTTAAGCTTGCAGGGACGCCAAAAATAATAGTTCTTTTGCAATTCTGGGGACTGGATCAACTTATTTTAGTGTTTTATGGTATGTAAGTAAAACAAATAGCTTTGCAATAATAATAAGGATTTCGATTAAATAGGATGTATATTCTTATCAAACAATCGTTTACTGAAACCAATGATATATTTTGTTTTGAATTTACAATAGGGATTTATTACTGTATCAAATAATTGTTATATTTGAACGACGTACTAAAAACCAATGAAACATTATATTTTAAGAAATCTTATAACCTATTGCTTAACAATGATAAACTGATCATTGAAAGAAACCGAATTTGTATTGTGCAATACGGAATAGAGTGTGTCGTTGAGTGAATTGGTACCTATCTAATTCAATATACGATAGTGTTTTTTCTGTGTATCCAGCTCTTAATTCAAGACCTGTCTGAAAAAATGAATGTTGGAGTAAACAATACTATCGTCAGCATAATTGTGGATGGGATTGATAGCAAAAGAGAGCAGGTCATTATTGTAACGAAGGAATAGGTTTGGTGCCAGGACTGAACCCTGCGGTACTCCAGCATTGATAGGATGGGAGATGGAAGTTAGATGAGTGGCCGTCTACCACGACAGATATGCGCTGATTAGAAAGAAAGCTACAGATCTAGGTACATAGTTTGGGAGGAACACCGTAAGAAGGTAGTTTGTTAAGAAGTGCGGCATGCCATATTTGGTCCAAGGCCCTGGATATACATATAGAAAAAGTAAAAAAGTCGGTGTTTGGGGCTGGGAGAGGGGACTGCGGTCTAGTGCCCCAGCAAGGACCACTCCCGCCGTGCGACCTTCATATTCTGCGCCGAAATAAAAGTGTAATAATAAAATCTTAATGGTTTTCTGCCGACCTTTGGGCGTGTCGCCATGCGTTGAACGTCCGCTTGCGGGGGTCCTGCTGCTGCCCCCTGCTACCCCCTTGAGTTTGTTACTTGTCCTTGATTAGTTATATTTATGAGTAAAAACAGGTATCTCCTAACAGTGGCTGAATATATCAACTTAAAAGTGATGTATATTTAAAGACACTTAAGAAAACAGACTCTGGTCATAAGTGTCATGCTGTGAAAATATTTTTATATCCTCGTTCAAAAATCAAGGCCAAAGTGTTTAGATGCAAAACAACATTTAAAATTATAAAAAGCTGTTAATATTTTTTCGCTTGTCAACCAACTTAATTATAAAAAAAAACATGGTTGTAATTGTGCTGCCTCATCAGGTTTAATTTAGTTAAATCTGCAATTTGTTTTAAACACTTCCCTAATTGTTTTAAATCATTCATTTGTGGCTGTGACATTGGCAATGAATCGAAGAAAACTTTCACGAGGTGTCAACGTTCTATCTGAAGCAAATAAGAAAGCAGCCGATGTCGATGGCAATTAGTACTATCACCTGATAAAATGCGTATATTTTCTTACAAGCTTCTTTAACCTTTGGTTACATTTTCATAAAAATTATAAATTTTCCTCAGCAATGACCTAAATATGTATAAATAGATACGGTCAGAGAAAATTCAAAAATATCAGGTTTAAATGGAAACACAATACATAACTGGAAGTTTGAGTTGTCAATCGCTATACGTACAGGGAAAAAAGTGTTTGCAATTTTAAGTATAGTCGGTTCGGTTTTTAAAATGCGAAATAATCTTAGTATTGAGACCGACTATGGACCGTAGATATAAACATATGGGTAGTGCCATATTTGCATCTGGAGGTCTTAAGAGTGCATTTATGTTGGAGCTGCGATAAACGATAAAAGCTGCGATACTAGCGAACCGGATTTTTTTTGTATGAAGCAGTCGCTCAAATAGAAACACCTTCATACAAAATAACGAAATCATTCTTTTCGCTTCGCTAGTATCGCCGCTCTTATCGTTAATCGCAGCTCCAACATAAATGCACCCTCATAGACAAAACAGAATAACGTTCACGCGAATACTATAGTGTGTGCAGGGGCTCAATATGGAAAGAATGTTGTAAACATAGGGAGCTTAAACATGGATCACCGTATGCTAAAAGTATGGAATTTTATTATAGCTTCTTAACGAAAACTATTTTTCGTGCGATAAAAGCAAGGTGGTGCTACTACTGCTACAGAATTTATGTTTGGCAATGTTTTGTTGTCAACAAATTGTGACGTGCTTTCTTTTTAAACTTTAAAGTCAAAATATAGCAAATTAACAATGTGGTCTTTTCCTTGCATTTTATATAACAATATGTTGGTAACATGTCAATGTCAAATATTTAATACGAAATGCAAGGGTATGCAATACTGTCCCTTTTTGATACATTTACGTTCAGATTCACTAAAAAAGTTTACAGCCAGATTCTCCAATGCTAGTTCGGTCTAATTTGACAATCAAAAGTTTTAAACTGACAAGTGTAAGAATAAAACAACTAAGTTTTATTCTATGAACGTATTTCTGAGCTTCTTCGCAAGTTTATCAGGAAAAGGACAATTTTATTACGTACTTTCAGCAATAATAGAACTAAATTCATTACAGTAACTCGTACCAAGATGAAAATCATTTGGAAACCAAGTAAAGCGCTGAAATATCACAATAATTCATAAGTTTTTAATGACAAGGACAGGACAAAAACCTGTCAAAACATAACTGATCACCTATAAGATCTTGATTTAAACCAGCACTAAATCTTAAACTTTCTTAGTGAATCTGGACGTTAAGATTTAGTACTGGTTTAAATTAAGATCTTATAGTTAATCAGTTATGTTTTGACAGGTTTTTGTCCTGTCATTGTTAATAAGTCGTCATTAAAAACTTATTAATTATTGTGATATTTCAGCGATTTACTTGGTTTCCAAATGATTTTCATCTTGGAACGAGTCGCTGTAATGAACTTAGTTCTATTATTGTTGAAAGTACGTCTTAAAATTGTCGTTTTCTTGATACATTTGTGAAAAAGCTCAGAAATAAGTTCATAGTATAAATCTTAGTTGTCGTATTCTTACACTTGTCAGTTTAAAACTTTTGGTTGTCAAATTAGACCGGACTAGCGTTGGAGAATCTGGCTGTGAAAATTTATTGATTGGTTTGTCAAAAACATACCGTACAATTTTTTTTTCAATAAAAAAATGCTTCAATTTTATCTGTTTAATATTAGTGCTACAATTTTATCCATTGGTAACACTGCTGTTAATTCATATGCAACAATGTATTTATTTCATGTTTTCAAAACATGGTAAATAAGGATGGAGAAACTTTCGAACCTGACAAAAAGAGACAGTATAGTTAACCTTGCATTTCTTGTCAAATATTTGACATAAAAGGATTGCCAACATTCCAAATGTTTTAACTGACTTTTTTTAATAAGGAGCGTGCATGAAAGGTATAGGTGCATGAAAAATAGAACTATCACCTTCTGATCTTGATACTTTTAAGAAAATAAAATTATGGCAATCACGGCAGAACAAAAAACTTTTTTGATCGAAAACTACTTAATTACTAGAAATGGTAGGATTGATAGCCAGTGGTTTTATTCAACACGGGACGCCATTCAGGATTTTCAAACAGAATTTTAGGTTTAATAGGAGAAAAAGCTTAGAACCAGGCATTGTGGAGATAACTAGACGGAAACGTAGAAGAAGAAAACGTTGCTTACCTTCTTACATTAACAGCAGTCGTTTCTGAAAAAAAAAATTAAAATTAATCTTATGAAACTCTGTCTATTGCCATATTGTTTGCAAAAAACGATAAAGTCATTAAAAAACAAGTAAATCACTTTTTATTAGAAATAAGTTGTGTTCGAAAAATCAATAATAAAAGAGATTTCCATTTGTCAACTAAAATTCTACACACGTTGTATATCTACACTGAATTAGTTTTTTATTGGTTTTGTCTTAACTCAGTAGAACATGATGTACATATTATAAAATCATATTTTATCTACAGCCTTTTCAATACTTCTGTTTACCTTAAGTTACATTAAAGACTGATGCACAGATTAGATGTAAATTAAAATTTGTAGTATAAATACCAGTCTAATTACATACACATATTTTTCTAATTAATTAGTCGTTAGGCATTTGAGTTGCGTTTTTCTTTGGATAAATGTTTTATTAATAAATATGTTTGCTTAAAAACTAAGAAAGTTAAGGAATGTGGTAAATCAATTCTTCATGTCTTGTTAAACCGGCATGGAATTGATTGGATATTTTCAGGATTATTTTTAAATTTATTATTTCAATATTGCAACTGTAATCAAACCAAACTGGTTCTTGAACTTTAGTAGCAGTCTAAGAACTAATTTTTTAAAGTTTCTCACGAAAAAGTGATAACTTCTGACCAGTAAAAAATAAAATAAATCAGGAAATATTTCCGTTTAATAAAAATCTAAATTAAAGATTTTCTTCTTCTGATGACTGACTAAAATGATCAATTAATTCAAGTAAAATGTTGTTACAGCTTCATAATTAATGATAATTTTGCCTGGTTTCCTCGGATTAATCATACAACTACGTTACTTTCCGTAGTGGATAAATATACAGACGTATACAGACAAAATACTTTCTCTGGGTCAAGTTTATCTTTGCGTCAAACTTTTGGTTTTATTTCTTAGTCTTTCATGGGTGTGTCTTATTATGCAGCTTCAGCATTTCACTTTGTCCCGAGGATATTCTGGTCGTTTAATTTTACAATCACATCTTACGTGGATTTAAACTTTTATAGGCATTTTAAATAATAAAATGCGATGTTTAAGTGGTTATTTAATCCTAAAGCGAGCAAGTCTAATGTAAAAATTTCCCTCCTTAACGGTGACGATGAGGGTTTGTTTAGAGAGTCTATATGAAAGAAATCTGCCAAAATTTAAAAAATGTTATAAGGGTTTTTTAAGACGTGTCTAAACTGCAAAGACAAATTTTAGAGATTTTCCATTTTCAGTGTTGATAATATAATTTATAAAAACACAATCTTTCGTCGTTAAAGATCGTTCTAACCTTACCACTTTCACCCACCCTTCTAACGCTTCAGATCAGAGATCACCTTGTCATATGACTGGAGTCCCATAAATTAAGAGAGATTTTTGATCTTAATATATTCAAGACCTTGAGGAACAGAATACCACACTCATCAAAAAAATTCCTTCACACGGTCTCCCCCTCAAACTACGTGCCTGGATTGGTAGTAAGTAGCAGAAAATTCTTTCGGTCTGGCGTCTGGGTGAACCATGATACAATAAATAGAAGGTATGATACCAAACCGTGTCAAATTCGTCCGGGTTCGCGCATGACGTCACGCCGTGAGTTATTTTTGAAGTTTGTAACGCGCAATATAGAGTTTGCATTAGTTAAAGGCGATTTTATATAAATTCTATTGGCAATATACTTTGCCTCCTGTTTATAATACAAATTTTAAAGTATATGATTTAAAATAATCATGTAAATACAGGCATAAATTAATCTAAAATAATAGATATCGGTAAATTGCCTGCCAGTTGCGTTCTATGTATTTATTTACTTGAAACGAAAAGGTAAATAAATTTATAAAATAAAACTATGCCTAATAATTAGGATAATAAATTTTATTTAGAGGCACATTTTTATTAAAATATACATATACCTACAGAGTCTTCCGAAAATATGTTATAAATAAGAATTTTGTTTGTTCCTATAATTTGTCAAATATTTTTTGCGGTGAATAACATCTGTATGTCTGTGACGGAAACATGTTTTTCAAGATAGTTTTTTTGGGTTTTTTTCATTTTAAATAGTAAATTAATAAGAATTATTATATTTTTGTATTCTTTGATTTTTCAAATTTCAAAAAATCTTAAAATGCCAAAAACTATTCTAAACAAGACAAAAATATCTAAATTTATGGTATTCGGTAAACCAAGAAATTATTTTTAAGAAAATAGCCTTTTTTCAGTCTCTCTGTTTGTCGTATTATCTCGATTAAAGTCTGGTGGTTCGTTACCGTGGAGATGTTTAGCAATTGTTTGTCACAGTAGACTTTTTGATTAAAGCGAGTTTGTAAAAACACTAAACACATTTGACATTCATGACATGACACAATTCGTGTTTTAAATAACCTTCATAATCACTTTCGTTAAAATGTCTGGAACAGATTCTAGCATTTTTCACATTACACTTATCTTCCCGTTTGCACAGACACTTCCAAACACTTTGTGTTTCTTCGTCTTTGGGAAGCTAAAAACTTTAATATCGGGCATAAAGCCCTTGCATTGATTGTCCACATCACAACCATAAACAACATACCTCATTTTCACTTTTGAACTCTTAAAAGTGATATAAAAACAGCAAAAAATAACTTTAAAACACAACGCGATCTTAACAAAGACGGGTCTCGTTTACAAAATATGGCGGAATTACTCACGGCATGACGTACATGGCCACGCCTACCTGCGCGCTATCATATCTTAGAGATTAATAAAATTTAGCATCTATAATCCAGTCACAATTCGCCATCTAACCACCTTATTTTTCGACTGTAAATTATTTTTTTTTTAATTATTGGAAACATAATATCGTTTACTGGCTCTTTTTAAAATATTAAGCATGTTCTTAAAAATCAATGAAGATTAATCGCTAAAATGAAAACTTGCAAGAGAGCTAAAGGGTTTGCTATTCTCTTTTGCAAGATTAAATCCAGCAAAAATTCTTGTTACTAAAAGTACCATCAGAGAGCAGACGTTCTAAGGGAGCTTTTACATACATTTGGACATTTATTATTTTATATCGTTACTTTCAAATCTTGCACCCAACCGTTAAATCTATATAGGGAATATTACATTCCAATTTAAAATTTACAGTATACGTTGTACTTTCTCGCACTATTTAGCAAAGCTCTTGTATGATTTACTATAGATAAATTAATTTTATGTACCTACTTTAGGTGAGTAAATTATATTGTCGAGGCAAGAAACGGGCAGTATTAAATTCAGAGTTCCAAAAAAGGCTTTAATTTTGGATTTGTCGCTTTACCAACGCTGTTGTATAAACGCTTTTAGTGACCTTACCTTCCAGTCTGCTATTTGTCTGCAAGCGTTTCGATGACATTAATGACAAACGTAACATTTTGGATAGATGTCAAGGTAGCAGCACAAGCGAATTTTTTTCCTGCTGTGAAACTGCCCTAAGGAACATTTCCAAACTGAAGAGAGTAAAGTTGACGTGTCACTAGTCACAGCCTATAATTTTTTTCATTCTCCTTCTCAGAGTTATATAGCTGTTATATTATAAAGCTTAGAACATCCCACTCCTCTCGCTCATTCGTACCTATTGTCTCCAGATTATAAAACAAATTGCTTGCCGATATTTTTCGTTCCCTCCCAACTTCTAGTCCTTTAAATCCCTTGCCAATAGATCACATTTCCCTTCCCTTCAGATGCCCACGCCACACAACTAACTTTTGTTTTATGTTGTATTTTTTGAAAATGAACCTGCACAAATCGCATTTTAGAGCAATTTTTTAACTAAAAACCTAAAAGGAAACATTTACGACCAGATTTTCTAACGCTAGTCCGGTCATTTGACAACCAAAAGTTTTAAACTCACAAGTGTAAGAATGAGACTACTAATTTTTATACTATTAATTTTTTTCTGAGCTTTTTCGCAAATTTATAAAGAAAATGGCAATTTTAGTACGTATTTTCGACTATAATAGAATTAAGTTCATTCTAGCAACCTGTTCCTATATGAAACATCATTTGGAAACCAAGCAAATCGCTGAAATATCAGAATAATTTACGTTAATTTAAGTTTTTAAGGACAGCTTATTATAGCAATGACAGGACAAACGCGTTTCAAAACATAACTGATTAACTAGAAGACCTTAATTTAAACCAGTCTTACTAAATCGTAAACTGTTTTGGTGAATCTGAACGTAATAGTTTATTATTAAATTGTAAAAAATTTTACTATACAGTATTTAGAAGTTAGTATAATAATTAATAATTAAAAATCAATAAGGTATTCAACACGATTGATTAACATTGCTATGAATAACTACAGGTTATATAAAAAAATCACAAAGTTGAGATTCACGTTCCCAAATATGTAAAAATCTTAATCAAAATCGTATTTCAATTTAAAAAATAACTTGTAATTTGATTTTAGGCAAATGCAAGATAAAAAAGGAAATGTAACAAGAAAATTTTACTTGTATTTAATTTTACTTATTTTTAATCCAAATACAGTACTCTCCCAAATAATCAGACACGCCAAGCGATCGAGATTCCTAAAAGAATCGTTCATTAAGTAATTTTTAAAAAAGCTGATTTCACTCGACCAGAATTAAATTTTCATCATGGTTAAAATGAACAAACAGCCCAGAATACCTTATCTACCAAACAGGCTCTGATCTTGCACCTTCACCATACCCAACTGTTTAAACTAGAAGATATTTTTACAGCAAATTTATACATCTGACTCGAAAAACGAGTTATTACATACTAGATGGCGATAATTTAACATAAATATTCAATATTCTAGATTGTAGAAAAAAGCGTTTAAAAAATAACGTTCAGCACATGTTTAAATATATACCGGAATGTTTATTATACAGGCTGTCCCATAATTAATATACCGTATCAAATTCTTAGATTAAATATTTCCAACGAAGCCAATGACCTTTAGCAAGAAGAGCTGTTCATTCATAACTAATCTTTTGTTTGCTTCATACATTATGCGTGTGTAGGACAAAGACCAACGGATATAATTCCATCTCATCGCGTCGCCGTAATAGCTTTCCGGGCCGTCTGAATTCCACCAAACAAACCTCTTAAAAGACAGTTCCGGATGAAGAGAATCCATTTTTCCACACAGTTGAAGTTGCGCCTTGATTTCTCAATGAACCAAACGACGCACAGTGTTGCGAGGTGCGATTCATATGGAGCTGCGGAAATAATTATATATTTTCTTAATAAAAATGGATTATAATCGTTAATTTCTTTATCAATCTCTCGTCAAGATTGTTTATCTTCTACAATCATTAGTGGCTCACTCTCCCTATTTTGATTTCTAAAATCTCTCGTTGATCCCATTATGAGACACCCTGTATATATTCAGCACACTCTTAAATGGAAGAAGGAATGTTAATTATGTTTGCAATATGCTAATTACATTCTTAAGCTGGAAAAGTGCTCCGATTTATTTTTTCTTAATTAGTGTGTAACGCTAATGATGATAAAGGGGTTTAATGTTCGTATAATGAAGTTCGTCGAGAGAAATATGGTAATACCAGTTATTATTAAGGTTTTATTGTTAACAGTAAGTTTTACGATCGATTTACAGAAGCATTTTATAGCTTATGTATGTGCATACAGTGCTACAATATTCTGTTATTAAAGGTTGCATTTCCCTTTGATAACTTTCTAGTGTATGACGAATTTTTTTACACTTTCACAGGGTCGTCGGTGAAGATATAATATAGTCCAATATATTGCTTATTTTGTGTTGCATTTTATATAGCAGTGAGACATACATATTCTTATAGGAAATTGAACGCTCTATAAAAAAGGTCCCTTATAATTTTTCGATTAATTCACTCCTTCAAAAGTTATTCAAGGTGAAATTTGAACACGATGTAAATTTTCAGATTTTTTTACTTTTACGGCAAAGTGATTATTATTTTGATAAAAGTTATTAGGTTATTTCTAAAAATAGATAATTCTGGTTATATTAGGGTAAAAAAAAATTAAACATGGAAAATAATATACCGCATAACAGGTAGCTGGTTCTAGTTTGAATCATTTTTGAGACCATTCATTTATAATACGCAGTCAACTAATGTTTATTGAATTTCATAAATTTTTGTATACTTTCATGAAATTTCCCTTCAATACAGTGAGTGACTCAAAATTACAGTACAAGCATTCCCACCAACACACGGATTTTCTATTCACGCAAGCGCGCTAAGTCGCATTTAGTATTAACCTTGAATAACTTTTGAAGGAGTGAATTAATCGAAAAATTATAGGAGACCTTTTTTGTAGAGCGTCCAATTTACTACAAGAATATGTATGTCTCATTGCTATGAGTCATCTTGTCCGAGAAAAAAGAATTTAATTGTAAAAAGTGGCAAAATCCCATGTAATTTAAATGGGAAATGTATCGTCTTAAGGGCAAGGTTTATTCTGAATATTAAGGGCTTATTTTGGTCTGACATTTTTTTTTAGACGATAAACTAAAAATTTAGGGGGCGTCGCAAGAAAAAAAATCAACTTGGGAAATAACGGACACACTAATATACATATATATATATATATATATATATATATATATATATATATATATATATATATATATATATATATACATATATATATATATATATATATATATATATATATATATATATATATATATATATATATATATATATATATATATACATATATATATATATATATATATATATATATATATATATATATATATATATATATATATATATATATATATATATATATACATATATATATATATAATATATATATATATATATATATATATATATATATATATATATATATATATATATATATATATATATATATATATATATATAAACAAGTGAAAGAAATATCGGGTAAGCTGTCTGTAAGGTAGTGCCAGGCACGTGTTTCGTGCTTATTAGCACTCGTCAGTAGCACTTAACCAAGTTATTGCGTGGGAAACTTGGAAGTTGTGAAAAACATACATTGAGTTCACAGACCAGGGACCTGCTAGCATATTTGTGGTTTTTTATCAGGAGACCTAGAGTTTTCCAGGCAAAAACCAACACCACCACAGAGGCTACAATAGCACCTGCGTGAAGCCTCTGAACAGGCAAATTTCATTCTATGAACAGGCAGTCAAAGGGCTTCTTATTATATAGAGACAAAATTTTAAGCTTTATTCGTCACTCTGTAGCACAAGAATATGTGTTCTGTGCTTCAGATTTGCTCAGGTTTCGAAGTGTCTTCCGGTATGAATTTGACTATATAATAACTGAACAGAGAATTGATCAGAGGTTGCCATACAAGAACTGAACATAGGGTTTCTCCAATACCTATAAGACTTTCTTCTAGAAAAGTGCGAATTTCTAAGGAAGGAACATGGTGGTGAAAGTTTTTATTGGGATTTTACTGATATTAACGAATAATACTAGATACAATAGAATACTTCAATGAGTATGACTTATTGTTGGACTCTTCTAGACAGGAGCGTACCGCTAGGGGTGGTTTTGGGGTTAGCCCCCCCCCCCCCCCCATTGATCTCTTATAGTAGATACAATATATTTATTATAAACATTATGCAGCACGGTATTATATACATATTTATAAAAAAAATGGTTTTGTCCGCCACCTGCTTCTAGGAGACATTTTAGAACTGGAGTGTAAGCATGCAGCAAATATATAGGTGGCCCGAAAAGTCAGTATGGTCAAATGTCTTTTCTATTGGTAAAGATAGAGACGCCAAATTTAAGATGCACCTTATTAGTAAATAAGTTTACTTTTTTATGTAAATTAACTTTTTCAACCCCCTCGAGGGGTAACGCTAGGGAGTTAAGGTCAAAAATTTTTAATTCAACCCTATGCCGTGTGGTACTTGATAATAAAGGTATTTACTTAAAAAAAACATTTTACTACAAACCCGAAGTCCGTATCTTATTTCGTTTTTAAATAGCAAGTCTATAAAAATTAAAAATCGTGAAAAAAAAGTACCTTTTTTCTCTTATTACTTTAAAAGTTGTTCAAAATGACCACCATGAACTTCTTGGCAGTAATAAGGTCAATTTTGAAACTCTGACAAAAAATAACACCTGTTATTCTCGAAGATGTAAGAAGTGAGTTAAAAATCCTAATCAATTAATTACCGTATTAACAACCGATAAAACGTATTTAGTTTCGTATCTACCATCAGTTGGGCTTCAGCATCGAGTCATAAATTTATATTTTTTTTAATATGTTCAGTTTTAACAAAATGTTTTCTGCTTTAAGCTTATAAACTATAACACGTATCCCAGGCTACATATATTTCAATATACAATCATGTTTGCATGATTTCTGTCATTATTAAAATTGCTACCAATTAAACGACCTATGAAATATGTTTTAAATACATTCTTTCTACCGTTGCTACCGCTTAAATGTTGCTATTTGGCTAAATTACAGGTAATTAAAGATACATCTTTATGGCATTTCTTCGTATGTTTCATTGGCTAATGGCGTCAGAATAACGATTATTTCTGTCGTACGTGTTTATAATAGCAGGGACTTAAGAGTCATGTAATACTATGCTGGTATTAGTAGTTAGTAAATTACTTTTTTTTAGACAAAAAGGTATATTTACAAGAATAATGCATTTTTCTAAAAAGCATTTTTAAAATGCATTCTCTCTCTTGCCACTTATATCACCTGTTACTACTTTCGCTGTCTGATGTCTTAGTTTAGACTGTTTAGAGCAAAGACCTTTTAGTTATTTATAAAAAGCATGTTATGTTGCAAGCATTGTCGTTAATAATATTTATAGTTCAATGTCTTGAGAAAAGTTCACCTCTCATATTTTCCTTTACTTGGTTATTAAAAATTGAAGTTAAAATTATGTAGGGAAAAATTTTTTCAATTTGCTAGAGCTAGAAGTACCTCAAAAATCGATTTAAATTTCAAGCTTGAATTTCCCTTTTAGTTGCTCTTTAAAAACAACTTTAAGATACTACGTTTAAATTAAAAAAATATAATATAATAGAATTTCATTTCTTTACAAATTTAGGCCAATACAAAACTATTGAATTAGCGCTGTTCTGAAATTGCTCGCCTCTCCGTCCAACCCTTGTACCTTTTTTGCTCCAGAAAGAGTCAGTACTAAGACGGTATTTGGTATCAGATTAGGCAGAATACGATACGATACACTTTAAATTTAATATTTAAGCGTATTAAGCGTACCTTACATGGTCAATAATACTGACAGTATGTCATTATATTGACAAAAATATTGACAGTGTAAGGTGGATATATTGACTGTTTGATGGATTGAACAGACACGAATTCGAATTTCCGCATATCATGCATCAATATCAGCGAGTAGGGGGATACTGTCAGCATTACTGGTCGTCTAGGGTGCGCTGTCAATATTGGATCAATCCGTAGTGTAACGTCAGCTGGGGTCAACTATGGAAGCAGCAAGCACGCTTTTTTAACCAATCTTTCATCCAGCGCTTACGCTGTACTGTACGTTTTATGCCTAAACTTAAAATTTTATCGTATTACCTGCTCTCTGTCGAAGATTCATTTTCAACAGGCACGGATAATAGTAGGTTATATACTGAAGGAAATATTGACAATAATACTTATCGTGTAAGGTTGAAGAATACTGATACAGAGGTTAAAGTAGATTGTTGAAATATTCTCAGTATTGATTGATATCAATATTATTGACCGTGTAAGGTACGCTTTAGGAAAAAATTATTGTATATTAGGAAAATACACTTTCTGACTATGGCACTAGAAGTTCATTATTTTTTCTTTCTATATCACCTCCCCAAAGAAATAATATGCCTCAAAAATGACAGATCAACATAGTGTTTTCCCTATAATAACTTTTAAGCCACTCTGTATATTAAAAAAATATATAAATAATGCATAACATAAGATTGCATAAAACAAGGTAAATAATTGTTCTTATCACTGCACCAGAGACGAACTAGCCCTGAAAACCCATATCTTTGAAAATTGAACGTCATTTGATAAATTTTAAATATTATTTTTCAATTTTTTCGGCCAGTATGCAACAGAAATATAGGAAGTCAATATTAATTTCTATTACATTAAACGCGTTTTTTTTTTAAATAAGGAAATTTATAGCGCCATAAACGAGAAGGTTGATAAGCATCCCTATTTAATATTAGAGCCCATTTCTAATTAAAAACAAATAGCTTTACTTAGTCGAAATAAATTTATCCCACGTTAACCTCATCTACCCGCAAGATTGACCATTATTTGACGTGTTCAGGGACACGCTGCATATTTAACTTAAAAATAAATAACAAAGTAGAACAAAGAAAAATATCGCATAATTCATACATTCATATATTGTTCCCACAGCTTTTGTACGAATCCACTTGCGCAATTTTTACAAAATTTTAATTGGGACTTATAAACGTTGTGTAAACAGATTATACTCGTATATCCCACTTATGTGTATCACTTTTAACTCTTAAATTTATTTTCATCCTACTATAAATTCCAAAAGTACGATATAACAATGCCCACGACATAATGTCGCAAAAGATTTGCTGATCCATTCTATTTTAGTTGCAAGTAAAATACCGTTAGAATGGCAGATGTTTAAGGAAAGACATGTATTCTCTTTATGAAGTTACGTTTTCGGATGGCAAAAAGGAAATAAAAAATGATCATTATTTTCACAAGATACAGTCGGGAGATAAATTATTCGTCCACTTATAAAATTTTAAAAAAATTGGAATAAAATTAGAACTACTTAAGTTTATTTGCTTTTCACTGCAAAAATAAAAACAACTATTCATGTACTAAAAACTGTAATATAAAGGCCAATCTAGACAATGCCTTTTAAAAATATAATTAATAATAAAACATAATTTCTTAAAAACCAAGGGAGTAAAATTATTCGTACACCAAATTTTTTTTTCGAAATTTGTCCAAATATGCCAAATCTAATAACGTGTGGGGTACCCTTTCGATTTTATAATTTGTTGTAACCTGTTTGGCATTAACTATACCAGTTTTATAACAAAACCTACTTCAATTTTTGACCATTCTTCTTGACATCTTGCTTTTAATGCCTCTTTGTTGGAAATTTTATGTTCTTTCACCCTTTCTTTGGATTCCCACCATAGAGTTCATTCGGGTTAACGTCTAGGGATTGCGGTGTCGTCTCCAACACTCTTGGTACGCTATACAGTATCCACTCTTCAACGACCCGCGCTGTATGCTTTCGATGTTGTCTTGTTGAAATAAGAAATTGTCTCCAATTCACATTTTCTCCGCGCTTTGTCTTAAATTCTTTTTTAAAATGCCGACGTAGACGAACCGATTCATAGTTTCGTCAATAAAAAGGAGCTGACCCACTCCATGCCATGACATACACCCCCAGATTAGAACGGAACCCCCTCCGTGCTTTACCGTTGGAATTAAATTTTTAGGTTTGTAGGATTCCCCGCGCTTTCTGTACACCAAAATCTTTTTTTATTTTACCAAACAACTCAACTTTTATTTCGTCAGTGTATATGATGTTTTTACTGTACTCAGTATTTTTGTCAAAATGCCTCTGAGCAAGCTCGAGATGCTTCTTCATATTTTTCTTAGTTACTAATGGCATCTTTCGACCAACTCGTGCCTGTATACCCTGGCTTCTTAAAAAATTTCTTATTATTGTTACATGGATAACCTTTTTGTAATCACTGGCTTAACTTTTCACCGTATCTGTCGCAGTAGTTTGCGGATGTTCACCAACTTTTCTTAGTATTTCTTGTTTCTCTCGAAAAGTCGGTACTGTTTCTTCCTCTCCCTGACAAGGTTTTCGTATGGATTGTTTCATATTTTTTTATAATATATTTAACTGTTGACCGGCTTCTTCCAACAATTTTTCTTATATTTCTTTGAGATCTTACTTCTTCATATAATTTTATTATTAATTGTCTGATTTCTTGATGCACTTCTGATGATTTGCGACAAATTTAAAAATTTGCTGTATTGTTTAGACCACGGAGTCTCAAACTGCTATTAAAAATAACTTAGAATCTACATTTAGGAATTTTGTATCACTATAAGAACAGATAAAAACATTCTATGTACATCTTTAATTTTCTTTTGGAAGTGGACGAATAATTTTGCTCGCCGATATTTTATCAAATTATCTTTCTTCTGTCTTTTTTTTTGTCAATTCTTGGGAAACGAGATATCTGTTAACTTATTTTTAAAATTTTACTAAATTCAATGTAGAAGTATTATCTATATCTTTGAAAAATTACAAGTGGACAAATAATAAATCTCCCGACTGTATATATTTGGGACAAATGGGCACATAAAAAATACATTTTTTAATTTCATAAGAAATTTATTGTCGATGGTATATTTTTAATTTTACTTTAAATATTTGCGTTTGGGTTCAAAGTAAAGTAAAAGGAAGTTTTCTGAGGAGCATTATCTTAGCAGAAATCCATGATAATAAAATATGTCTGTTCCATGATAACGAAACCACAACTGATCGTAAAGTTTCTAGTTGACATCTGTCACTACAGTCAACATTCAATGAAGATGGCGGCCAATTTAACTCGGAAGGTCAAAGTTGGACACCCTTTATAAACATCTATAAAAAATTAACAAGGAGGAAAACTCCGATTCCATAAGACAAAAATTGATGCATTTTATATTTTCTGTAAAATGCTTTACAAAATGCGAAATTCAGTGTTGAATTTATGCGCGTTAACGCATCTATTACGTCATCACCCAGTTAATAGCGCTTCATTTAAATTTGGAGCCTATAAAATTAGTCACTCTGCCTACGGGAGAATAATATTTGCAACCAGTTCTGTTCCAAATGCATTTAAAACACCGTTAATCTGGTCACTGAATAAAGAAAGACAAGTCTTTCTTAAGGTCATATGTTTTTAAAACTTCAGCTCATAAAAATATGTAAATTGAAACATCGTTTACTGTGGAGCATTTGTTAGTTTAACAATTGAGAAGTGTAATAAAAGTTCACAAGCTAATTAAATAAAAGAAACAATACAAGGCCTAATACAATTTTTACAACACAAATTTGTTATTGTATAATTTTCAAGTTGATCGCTAGGCACCAAATGCATCTTCATTTTTAAATTTACGCTAGTATTAATTTTATAGAGAAAACCCAAAAGAAAGAAATCCCCGTATGTCTAGAATCATTTTTTGTATGAAAACGTATTTTTCGATTAAAATATACTTCAGTTAGAATTAATTAAACCAACTCAGAACATTATTTCTACAACCATAACGTTCCAGCTTCTGAAGAAGAATCCCGTGAATAACACAATCAAAAGCTTTTGACAAGTCACAGAACACCGCTGCAGCCGCTGCCTCTTCATTTACTTCAAGATCAGCTCTTCAAAGAAAAGAAAATATCGCGTCGCTTGTGCTTTTAAAACTTTGAAATCCGTATTGATTTGTATCTAATATTTGATACCTTTGAATAGATGATATGAGTTTTTTTTAAAAACAATTTTTTTACAATTTTGGAGAGCGTGGATAATATGGAAATGGGAGGAAAATTCGACTCACCATCGAGGTCTCCACCCTTGTGAAGAGGAACTAACAAGGCTGTCTGGTAATAAATGTACCACCTGTGCTATGAATTAGTCGTAACTTTTATTTTCTGAACCTGTAGACCGATTTGAAAGAACTTTGTTTTATTCTGCAGGTTCATTCTTTAAGAATGTTACTGTGGTCGATTTTTTTTTAAAGTGTTTATGTTATACTGTAATAAATTTAGTTTTTTTCCGAAATTTCGTAACATCCTGCAGATTATACTAGAAATCATATCATAAAGCAGTTAAATTCAAACTCTAGCCTTTCGCACCCTAACGTTTTTCCGTTTGATTCATTCTTGTTCCCTTGTTATTTAATAAGATAATATGTATACTGTTTTATTACTCAGTACGTTTTTCGTAATTTTAATTTTTATTTAAATATTTAATAAAAGCATGTTGGGCTCTAAAATGGCATATCTCATTAAAGAACAGAAAAATGAATGACGAAGAAAAATGAAACATCGAGTTGGAGTTTAATTACAACTGTTATGTTATGATTACTATTAAACACAGAAATGTCACAAAATTTAGGAAAAAACACCAAATTCCTATTCACTCAGTATAAAATGAAAATGCACTATATTTTAAGAAAAAATGCGACCATAATGATATTCTTGAGGGGTGTTGAAAAGTTTATTCAAATCGGACCACAGGTTCCAAAAGTAAAGAACATCAAAGTTGTGGGGAATTTCGGTGGTGCATTAATATTGCTGGACGGGTATTTAAACCATTTTAGTGGGAAAATAAAGGAGACAGGGAAAGAGGGAAATTCTTTCGGTCCGTGGGTAATACGAGTATATTAAAAATGCAAGAAAGTAAATTTTTCGCTAGTGTAACAAAAAACCGTCAAAAAACTCGAGAGAATGGGACTATTCTTGATTGAGGTCCTGATGCCCTCCTGCCATCGCGATATTCAAGCCCTTACCCTTCACCAAGCTGACTTATACCCAGGTGGCTGAAGGTGGTCTTTAGCCACCCTAAGTGGAAGTCTGCCTGATGACTAAGGGCCCAGAAATCACGATAGAAGGAGGGCACCTGGACGAGAATAAAAAATATCCATTTCTCTCGAGTTGTTGGCTGTCCTTTACGGCACTAGCGAAGAGTTTATTTCTTCGCATTTTTAATATTTAGAGAAGAGGCTAGGGCCACCGTCTGACCAGTTCTGTCTAGGGCAACCAAGTGTCGTAATCCGTCACTATCTACTACCAATCTAACCAATAATTGACGGCAGTTTTTTCCACTTCAATCTCCATTTCCCGAAATTAATTCCCGAACTTGAGCTAAAAAACAATCGCCGGTTTATTCAAAGATCCCTTTTGGACAATCTTGAATTGATTTTGACTATGCTACTAAAAATCTTATTCAGTTTAATACTTCTAAGATTAGTCGTGTCAACGATATCTGTCTAATCTACATGAATGGCCTGGCCTTATGAAATAAAAGTCTCTGGTATCGCTTTTTATCATAAGATCGACTGGCACATACATACATTATTGATTGATTGGAAGGTACAACAAGCTAAGGTTTATATAATCTTTTCAATGCAACCAACCCCTGTTATAATAGGCCTAGCTGACAAGGATTGTCACCTGTATTGGGTTCAACAATCATATTACTACAGCTGCAACATGACTCTGTTCCTGGGTATCGGGTTTCTTAGGGTAGCTTGATAGTCTTGAGCAGTTAATTGAGTATAATATGAGAGGCTGCCTTCTCCTCTTCATTACATAATCTGCACGGAGTTCATCTTGCCCATTGTGTGTCAATGTTTTCTTATGTGAGACCCGTTATTAGGCTTATCGCAAGCATTAGATAAGTCCTGCGAGTATCAGGATTTCTCTAAATTAATGTATTGGTTGACGAATTCAGCACTGATTTGCTTTGCCATTGTCCGGGAAAATGGTTTCATTAAGATGGGTGTTATAGTTTAATCCACCGAGCTAGACAATCGCGAATTAGGGAATTTTATATTTTAAATGCAGACTCGGGGTCTGTAAACATTGCAGCAGGTTCTTAGTTTGCCGAGGCATCTGAGTATTCAAGACCATCAATAATTTAGTGCCCTGTCACCCTGGCTAGTATGTTTCTATTGTGGCTAACCAAGGTCCGAAGACACTGAAGGCAGTTCCAAATCAATTGCGACATAATCTGATGACATGCTAGTGCTTTTAGTATGCAATAGCCATATAAGCTGCTAACAACTTTCGATTTTATTGTTTAATTTTCCAATTTGTAAATTTTTTATGTCTCGCAAATAAGACAGACCTAATGATCCCACGTTACTGAGGACAGATCATAGTCAGTATTCATAGTTTCCACTTGAATGTCGAGAAAAGTCATAAATTAATTTGTAAGAAATCTATTATCATGATTAGATCGCGTACCCGATCCTGTTGACAGATTTGAGCAGTGTTCTGTCCCTTTCCATTTCATTAATTTTTTGTCTTTATTCAATTGTTTTAAAGAATTACTCAATCAGATCGAAAAGCAAGATAAAACTGTGATCTGGAACTCTCAAAGCACTATCTACTATATTTATATTGCAATCAAAAAAATAATTTATTTGTTTATAAAATACTGCTAAAATTGACCAGTATTTTTTACAATGCAACAAAGACAAGGAAGTATTTGAACGAAAGGGGTGCGGTTGTTTTAGATACTATGACGAGCGTTGCCTTATACAATTTTAAGTAATAATAACAGTTGGTAACTTATATTTCATTACTAGTTCCGGATTCCTTGAAATATATTTATTGTATTGTTTACGACCTTTTGTTCTTTGAACGTGCCTAGGGAGGTGCTGAAGTACAGATTCAAATTACTTAAGGATAATACGCGACAAGTACGATCTAACATCTTGTACAGGTGTTACGTATAAAATCCAAGGCGTCTCCGTTGACTCTCTTGTTTTTCTTCTCTTCGTCTTCTCCAAATAAAATTTACCTGCGCGATGTTCATTAATTTAATTTATTTCAATTTAAATAATTTTAAATTTCATTAAAGAACTTTGACGCTCGAAAACAGTTACGTGCCGAATATTTAATGCTTTGTGCATTTTTCAATATTTTTTCCCAAAAATTTTGCCGCAATTTAAAAAAAAATCCATCATGCTTAATATTCCAGTTCTATTAATTGTTGACTAGCCGACTGCATGGACTTTGGCAATTTCCAACGTCAAATAAAAGCAAGTTTTTAGTAATTGTACGAATATTATTAAAAAACTAATATACAAGATATACACCGACACACATGAAAAGAAATCCAACAATAACGAAATGTTTGACGTATTATACGAGAATATCTCTATAAACTAAAATAGTATTTAAAATTAGTTAAGACCTAATGTTTCTAATAATGTTCTATCTGTAGGTAATAATCAATTAAAAAAAGGGGGGCAGGTATTAAGTCGTGGGAAATGAAAGGTTGTTATTTTCTGTTACTTAACTGGAGAGTAATTCAAGTAATTTACTTTATAAACGTATGTAAGCAATGTACTATTATCTAGAATGTTACAGTCTTTTAGTTAAATTATATTTTCAACATGGTACATTAAAGTGTAGAGTATTAGAACTGGATCATCAACTGGTATATTATAGCTCCTAATGAGGCAATAAGGAAAGTGTATTACAAGTAAAAACTTTACGATCAGGTTCACTATTGGCGGCTTAAATTAAGAACGTGGCGTCCCCTTTAACCGATTTGCTAACTACTATAACGGTAAATGTTTTTGTTTCGTCTTTGTCTTCATTATCGTATTATTTGGCATCTTTGTCAATTTGGTCGTCCAGTCAGCCCTTCTTCTCCGTTAAAACTCAGGTGATTGGAGCTGGCTTCCTACGACAGGTTTAATTTGACAATGCAAGTGTTTAGGTAGACAAGTGTAAGAATAAGAAAACTAAGTTTTGTACTATAAATTTGTATCGGCGTTTTTTCGTAAAATGTATTTAAAAAAAACACTTGAAGAATGTGTTGTCCATTGTATTGTCCTACATAATAGCAATAGGATTCAATACAGTTATCTGGAAATCAAGCAAATCGCAGAAATAACAGAACACTAACTCATCACTTTTTAATAAAGAGTTATTACCAACGACAGGGCAAAAACTAATCAACCATAGAACCTAAATACTGTAATACATGCAGCTTTAAACCTTGTTAGTATAGTGAATTTCGGAATTAGGTTTTTTTGACAGTTCTATTTTATTTTTACAGACCACGTAGACTTTAAGTCTAAGTACTAACGTACCGTGGGCGTTTGAAGGGAAGGGAAATGTAATCTATTGTCATAGGATTAAGTAAAAGTGAATGTGGTAGAGGAATTCTTCCTCGACCGAGGTGGTACCACCCCACATTTCCTCTTAAAGGGCTGGTGAAATTCCTAGGGATGTTTCCAGCTCTGGATATGTGAGTCGATTCCCCAGTATACCCACGGTACATAGTACTTAGACTTGGGTCTTCGTGGGGTGTCAGAAGATAAAAAAATTAACAAAACAAATAATTCCATTTGGAGCACTTTTGGTATGTAATCCAGAATTCTCTTGACTAGAACCGGGAGTACAAATTGTTGCAACATAAACACGGAGGATCATTTTCGTCATTATCCGAAACAACAGTCTCGTTTTCCATGATAATGTGTCATGGCCATCTGACTCTTCATTGCACGTTTTGCAGCTCGGTGACATTCTCTTGGACGCTTTTCATTCTCTTTGACATTCAGCTCTTCCTAAATAGGCGTAATCGTAAGTTAGTTTACATTAGCAGAGTAGCGGTACTCACGGTAGAGAGTTTAGTACAGTTTGGTAGAGTACACTACCAGAATTCGGTAGGTAAAGTAGATAGCAGCGTGATATAGTAACGCTACCACTAGTCTTCTCTCACCAGCCGTCTATACTTTAGCTGCAAACTGGACAGGTATAAACTGATTTGACACAAGTAGAGAAGAACGCAATCTGTTTAAATTTAATCCATTTTTAAAAGACCTATGTGGACATAAGACTACCAAAAATTGTAGAGCAGAGAACTTTAGTCCACTTAGTAGGCTAGGGCTATCTACCGCTAATAGCTTTTGCATTATAGCCTTTTAATCCAGTTTAGACTTGAACCTCGCCCAGACTGTAATAGTTTGTGCCTCAGACATTAGTTTAGGTTATAGTCTAAGGGCGACTTAAGTACAGCTGGATCAAAAAACTACGGTGCGAGCAGCCCTAAGTCTACCTACTAGTAATAGAACTATTAAAGATGGTAAACACGAAAGCGTCTGACCTTAGACATTTCTTGATCAAGGACAAAATGGGGTGGGCTTGTTACAGTTACATTCACTCACACCCATACCTCCTCCTTATTCGATTATAAATTGCACAAATCGACAATGACTATGTTTACAGCATTTTGTTGTATTTCATCTGTTAAGTTTGCGGTTTCAAGAAAATAATAAGAACTATCAATTCCAAATAACCAACCCACTCAATTAGAAAGTAATGATTCTTGCTCATTATATCGGTTGTTGTATTTTTTAATTTTATTTGCTACGTGGTAGTAAAGATAGAAAAATTAGGATATACAAAGTTAAAAAATTTATTTTTGGTACCATTGAAAAATACAGTGTGTTACAAAAGTATGGAAACCTCGACATATCTTGCAAACCGATTATCCGAATTTTATGAAACTTTGTACTTTTAGGTACAAAATTACGCCCGATCCAACGGTGAGTTCGGCATTGTTGTTAAGTTTACCGTTTTCCTGAAATCGACAGGAACTTTTTTTTTTCAAATAATGCGGTCTATATTTTATTCCATTTTCGAATTTAGATTAAAATTCTGAATACTTCTTATTGGAAACATTTTATCCTAAAGTTAAGAGTTTTTGAGTAAATGGCTGTCAAAAATCGTTATTTTATTGTATTGTACCTTAAAATACCTGTACACGAAAGTTTACCTGAAATGTCTGACATTGTCAGTTTCGTTTATTTATAAAAAATGGATCATTTAACAGAAACCCAAAGTATTGAAATTTTAATAATACATATGGGGACAGAATGCAAATGCAACAAGAAATTTGTAATATTTTCAATGACACAAAATATCCTGAGAGAAATCCATTAACTAAACCTACTCTAAGTCAAGCTCTAAAGAATTTCGTCACACTGGAAAGGTAAAAAAAGCTATACGCTGTGACTGACCCAAAAGTGGAACAGATGGTGGTAAGGCTCTGAATATTTTATTCAGTTTAGAGAAAAATCCTCATCTCTCGACCAGAACACTGGAAAAAGAAAACAACGTTTCATACATGTCCGTAGACCGCCTTCTGAAAACCGAAAAGTGTCATCCATACAAAATAGGACTTGTGCAAGAGTTCTCAGAACATGATTGCTATAAAGACATTTTGGTGTTGGGAAACTGTATTTGCCATTTGTTAATTACAATTACACATCAGCGGTTTTTTATGGATTTATTTTCTGTATTTTGCTTTACTTATACGTAAATATATTTTGTAAAGTTATTCACATGTGTATTATATAATTTATTGCCCCCCCCCCCAAAAGTTATAACATAACCAGTGGTACGCCACGACCGTACAAAATTCTCAGGTGGTACTCAAGTAAAAAAAAGTTGGGAATCACTGATTTAACCTAAAAGATTATTTATTAATAATATAATTGTATTTTATTTTTTATGCATGCTGCACTCGTATTTCTAGACTCCTTATATCGTCTCGTCTACGCAAATTCCATAACGAAAATGTCAGAGAACGTTCACTTTATTGTAAAAGGCGAATGTTGTATTTATCTACCGACGGCGACGGATGCATTTTTGTAGTCTTTACATTCACTTTATATAAATTTCATTGCACGGTATTGAAATATATTAATTTTATTGAAACTATTAATATTAACCGACAAATCTTATTAGTTCTATCTTACATTGTTGAAAAAAGTTGATAATGCTACCTCTAGACTCTCACAAGTCGAGGCAGCAATTGCAGCATGAGTGAATATCCTCTATGCTCTTGGTTTGCTCTAATTTCACACAATGGTATGTGCGAGAGTGTAGTCGGTACGCCCCTCCTGGTACCTTATGTCCTTTGACTCGCGATGAAAAACCTGCTAGAATCGGAGAACCGACGAGGCGAGACGGCACGGGACGAGGAGAGATGGGGCGAGGCGATGCGAGAGAATCGACTACTCTTATGCTCGCGTCGACCCGTGTAGTTTCGCGGGGAGTGAACAGGTTGTTTCGTCTTTGTCTTCATTATCGTATTATTTGGCATCTTTGTCAATTTGGTCGTCCAGTCAGCCCTTCTTCTCCGTTAAAACTCAGGTGATTGGAGCTGGCTTCCTACGACAGGTTTAATTTGACAATGCAAGTGTTTAGGTAGACAAGTGTAAGAATAAGAAAACTAAGTTTTGTACTATAAATTTGTATCGGCGTTTTTTCGTAAAATGTATTTAAAAAAAACACTTGAAGAATGTGTTGTCCATTGTATTGTCCTACATAATAGCAATAGGATTCAATACAGTTATCTGGAAATCAAGCAAATCGCAGAAATAACAGAACACTAACTCATCACTTTTTAATAAAGAGTTATTACCAACGACAGGGCAAAAACTAATCAACCATAGAACCTAAATACTGTAATACATGCAGCTTTAAACCTTGTTAGTATAGTGAATTTCGGAATTAGGTTTTTTTGACAGTTTTATTTTATTTTTACAGACCACGTAGACTTTAAGTCTAAGTACTAACGTACCGTGGGCGTTTGAAGGGAAGGGAAATGTAATCTATTGTCATAGGATTAAGTAAAAGTGAATGTGGTAGAGGAATTCTTCCTCGACCGAGGTGGTACCACCCCACATTTCCTCTTAAAGGGCTGGTGAAATTCCTAGGGATGTTTCCAGCTCTGGATATGTGAGTCGATTCCCCAGTATACCCACGGTACATAGTACTTAGACTTGGGTCTTCGTGGGGTGTCAGAAGATAAAAAAATTAACAAAACAAATAATTCCATTTGGAGCACTTTTGGTATGTAATCCAGAATTCTCTTGACTAGAACCGGGAGTACAAATTGTTGCAACATAAACACGGAGGATCATTTTCGTCATTATCCGAAACAACAGTCTCGTTTTCCATGATAATGTGCCATGGCCATCTGACTCTTCATTGCACGTTTTGCAGCTCGGTGACATTCTCTTGGACGCTTTTCATTCTCTTTGACATTCAGCTCTTCCTAAATAGGCGTAATCGTAAGTTAGTTTACATTAGCAGAGTAGCGGTACTCACGGTAGAGAGTTTAGTACAGTTTGGTAGAGTACACTACCAGAATTCGGTAGGTAAAGTAGATAGCAGCGTGATATAGTAACGCTACCACTAGTCTTCTCTCACCAGCCATCTATACTTTAGCTGCAAACTGGACAGGTATAAACTGATTTGACACAAGTAGAGAAGAACGCAATCTGTTTAAATTTAATCCATTTTTAAAAGACCTATGTGGACATAAGACTACCAAAAATTGTAGAGCAGAGAACTTTAGTCCACTTAGTAGGCTAGGGCTATCTACCGCTAATAGCTTTTGCATTATAGCCTTTTAATCCAGTTTAGACTTGAACCTCGCCCAGACTGTAATAGTTTGTGCCTCAGACATTAGTTTAGGTTATAGTCTAAGGGCGACTTAAGTACAGCTGGATCAAAAAACTACGGTGCGAGCAGCCCTAAGTCTACCTACTAGTAATAGAACTATTAAAGATGGTAAACACGAAAGCGTCTGACCTTAGACATTTCTTGATCAAGGACAAAATGGGGTGGGCTTGTTACAGTTACATTCACTCACACCCATACCTCCTCCTTATTCGATTATAAATTGCACAAATCGACAATGACTATGTTTACAGCATTTTGTTGTATTTCATCTGTTAAGTTTGCGGTTTCAAGAAAATAATAAGAACTATCAATTCCAAATAACCAACCCACTCAATTAGAAAGTAATGATTCTTGCTCATTATATCGGTTGTTGTATTTTTTAATTTTATTTGCTACGTGGTAGTAAAGATAGAAAAATTAGGATATACAAAGTTAAAAAATTTATTTTTGGTACCATTGAAAAATACAGTGTGTTACAAAAGTATGGAAACCTCGACATATCTTGCAAACCGATTATCCGAATTTTATGAAACTTTGTACTTTTAGGTACAAAATTACGCCCGATCCAACGGTGAGTTCGGCATTGTTGTTAAGTTTACCGTTTTCCTGAAATCGACAGGAACTTTTTTTTTTCAAATAATGCGGTCTATATTTTATTCCATTTTCGAATTTAGATTAAAATTCTGAATACTTCTTATTGGAAACATTTTATCCTAAAGTTAAGAGTTTTTGAGTAAATGGCTGTCAAAAATCGTTATTTTATTGTATTGTACCTTAAAATACCTGTACACGAAAGTTTACCTGAAATGTCTGACATTGTCAGTTTCGTTTATTTATAAAAAATGGATCATTTAACAGAAACCCAAAGTATTGAAATTTTAATAATACATATGGGGACAGAATGCAAATGCAACAAGAAATTTGTAATATTTTCAATGACACAAAATATCCTGAGAGAAATCCATTAACTAAACCTACTCTAAGTCAAGCTCTAAAGAATTTCGTCACACTGGAAAGGTAAAAAAAGCTATACGCTGTGACTGACCCAAAAGTGGAACAGATGGTGGTAAGGCTCTGAATATTTTATTCAGTTTAGAGAAAAATCCTCATCTCTCGACCAGAACACTGGAAAAAGAAAACAACGTTTCATACATGTCCGTAGACCGCCTTCTGAAAACCGAAAAGTGTCATCCATACAAAATAGGACTTGTGCAAGAGTTCTCAGAACATGATTGCTATAAAGACATTTTGGTGTTGGGAAACTGTATTTGCCATTTGTTAATTACAATTACACATCAGCGGTTTTTTATGGATTTATTTTCTGTATTTTGCTTTACTTATACGTAAATATATTTTGTAAAGTTATTCACATGTGTATTATATAATTTATTGCCCCCCCCCCCCAAAAGTTATAACATAACCAGTGGTACGCCACGACCGTACAAAATTCTCAGGTGGTACTCAAGTAAAAAAAAGTTGGGAATCACTGATTTAACCTAAAAGATTATTTATTAATAATATAATTGTATTTTATTTTTTATGCATGCTGCACTCGTATTTCTAGACTCCTTATATCGTCTCGTCTACGCAAATTCCATAACGAAAATGTCAGAGAACGTTCACTTTATTGTAAAAGGCGAATGTTGTATTTATCTACCGACGGCGACGGATGCATTTTTGTAGTCTTTACATTCACTTTATATAAATTTCATTGCACGGTATTGAAATATATTAATTTTATTGAAACTATTAATATTAACCGACAAATCTTATTAGTTCTATCTTACATTGTTGAAAAAAGTTGATAATGCTACCTCTAGACTCTCACAAGTCGAGGCAGCAATTGCAGCATGAGTGAATATCCTCTATGCTCTTGGTTTGCTCTAATTTCACACAATGGTATGTGCGAGAGTGTAGTCGGTACGCCCCTCCTGGTACCTTATGTCCTTTGACTCGCGATGAAAAACCTGCTAGAATCGGAGAACCGACGAGGCGAGACGGCACGGGACGAGGAGAGATGGGGCGAGGCGATGCGAGAGAATCGACTACTCTTATGCTCGCGTCGACCCGTGTAGTTTCGCGGGGAGTGAACAGGTAACATTATAATATGCACTTATGTTTTGCAATAGACGTAGGTATAGTAAACCAGACATTCTCAAACAACCACATCTAATGGCTGAGGTTAGGTTTTCAACTCGGAAACAAACCCGACTGAGACGAGGTTTACATATAATCCACTAGAAGGCTCTGGTAAAAAATAAGTTTTTATTGTGGAATACGAGTTTTGACTTTGAAAAACGACGATAAATGGATTGTGTAAGGAAATTTGTATCACTTGAAATTGCCAGTTAGCTGGCGTTTCTGTCAGGTAAGGCCATTGCTAAAAATGTGCTACAATGCACTTTTATGTTCAAATTTGGATCTATTAGTTGATCAGATCTTGACAAGTTTTTGTCTTATCAAACTCAAAAATAAATTCACAGTACAGAACTTAGTTGTCCCATTCTTACACTTGTCAATTGAAACCCTTCGTTGTCAAATTAGACCGGTCTCAACAAAAATAATGAATCTAAACGTTAGTGTTCGTTGTTTTATTTCAGGGATTACTGCTTTAAAAATGCTTTATTTTGGCATTTCTATCAAATTAGATTTCTTCGTTTCTGATGTATTCTGAGTATCCCTAGAATCGAATATTTTCCTATTTCGCTTTTTTCCTGATTACCCGTACAGAAAATATTTCAACTCGACTACATTTCCCTTCTCTCCAGATGCCCACGGTACGTTAGTACTTAGGCTTGAAGTCTACATGGGATATCTTAGATAAAAAGAAATAATAATAATATAGCTACATAATATTTTATTTTTTGCAATTATAGAAAATACAAAATAGCAACTTATTCCTCTGTTGATTATTTTATAGATAAGGTCTAATATCGTTTCTAGCGTCAGTTTGTAACAAAAACAATGCATTACAATTAGGATTTTCCAATAATACACATTCCAAGTATTTTTATGGTTATAAATAGTATATTTTTAATGGACTATAACGCCAAATCGTGACACCATCCTTAACCACTATACTAGACAATGAAAAAAAAACACAATTTAACAAAAATATATTACTTTAAAGTTTAATTATTTAACATGAATTGAACAGTACATTTGTATATTATATATTATTGCTTTATACAGAGCCTTCCGAAAGTATATTTTCGAAAATTTATTTGACTTGTTTCTATTACCTTAATTAAAATGGATTTTGTGGATCCATCATGTTAAATTAAAAGATTATCCATAGTCTATTTTTAACAGGCGCAGAGTGTTAAATCACTCAGTTTTTCTAAGCACTGGGTGAGACTATCTGCCTACTAGGAAAAGTAAGGTGAATCCAATATACAATGTATAGAAAATTAGTTACACAAATTTTATTTAGGCCACCTTATACTAGGTATTTAGACAACTCTAGGTAAATTGAGCAATTTATTACCGTGCGTCTTTTAAAAATAGACTTATAGTCGACCAGCAGCAATAATTGAAAATATTAGTTGCCCAATCAAAACCGGAAAATTATGCAAAATATTGTTAAAACCCAAACAATAAGCCCTCTATCACTAAAATAGAAAAATTTTAATGCGAACATCTTAAATAAAGATATGTTATACATATAGGGGGAATTATTTAAAGTATTACAAAGCGATATCTCGAAGCAGGTTTAAAATATTTCCATGTGATTTTGATGATTTAATAGGGAGATGGGGGGACATTTTTAAGCATATTTTTGATATTTACCACCCTCTGTCCATTCTGAAGGGTAGGGAATAACTTTCGAATTTTAAATGGGATGATCTACTATTGTTTGCAAAATTAAAATCTATGTAAAAAACTACGTGTTTGCATAATTTTTTTTTTTTGATTTGCCCTTTTGGTTACGGAATTATGATTTAGTTTTAAAAAAAATACCATTTAATTTCAACTTATTTATCGTCTGTCATCCTTGAGAAGTTGTTCGAAATGTCCCCTTCAACTTCCAAACACTTTCTCAATCTTTTTCTAAATGAATTTCATAACAGCTGTATCATTTCAGGTGTCGCTAATAAGCAGGCTAGCGGATTCGGTCTTTCATATCATCTAAAGTTGCAGGTGCAGTCTCCATTACTTTGACCTTCATAAAACCCCACAAGAAAAAGTCAAGGGGGGTCAAATCCGGGGACCTAGCAGGCCAGTTGGAAAAAAAAGTTAGTACCTTTATTTCTCCTATTACATTAAAAGATGTTTAAAATGACCACTATGAACTTCTTAGCAGTAATACAGTCGATTTTGGAACTCTGCCAAGAAGTAACACCAGCCATTCTCAAAATGTAAGAAGTGTTTTCCAAAATAGACTTTATTATTGCCAAGAAATTCATGGTGGTCATTTTGAACCATTTTTAAAGTAATAAGAGAAATAAAGGTATTTAAATTTGTAATTTTTTTTCACGATATTTGATTTTTATAGGCTTGCCATTTAAAAACGAATGACGACACGGACCTCGGGTTTACAGTATAATGTTTCTATTTTAAGGAACTTCAAAATAGGAAACCACACGGCGTAGGATTATATTTAAAATTTTTGACCTCAACTTCCTAGCGTCACCCACCAAGGGGGTTGAAAAAGTTAAATTACATAAAAAAGTAGATTTATTAACCAATAAGATATACCTAAAATTTGGTGTCTCTATCTGTACTAAGAGGAAAGATATTTGCTCATACTAAGACTTTTCGGACACCCTGTATAGTATATTTTATTTTAACCTTGTTATTAACAAAATTCGTTAGTAAAATTTTTTAAAAGAATATTACTTGTCCACCTGTTGTATGACCCGGTGAGAATTTATTATACCTGATAATTTTGTTGTTTAAAGCTCGTATTAATATTCATATCCTTTAAAATTATCTTTCTCAAGTAATTAAACGCCAATAAGATGTTCTTATCGATGGTTTTTAATTTTTAAGCAAATAAGTACAGGGTCTTCCAACGAGGACTGAACAGGGGCTCATTTTTGAGCTTCCTTGTATTTAAAGAAAAATCTGAAATAGCCAATCGATGTACTTTTTCCTGCAGAATTCAAAAATGAAACCAGAAATTTATTTGAACCAGAAACAAAAGAGTTACGCTATGGATAAGGTGTTTTTTAAATGGAACATAGCTTTTTTATACGATTTTCGGAACGAGTGATTTCTTTTATGTCCGTTCTGATTAAAATATTTAATATTGTGACAGCTATTTTTATTAAATTTTAATGTTTTATCCAGTATAATTTAACTTCAACCTGTTTGAAACATACACTAGGTAATAAAGGTAAAATCACCTTGAAATCCTTCAAAGTCAAAACATGTAAATTTGTCAAATTTTTTGACTTTGAAGGATTTCAAGGTGAGTTTACCTTTATTACCTAGTGTATGTTTCAAACAGGTCGAAGTTAAATTATACTGGATAAAACATTAAAATTTAATAAAAATAGCTGTCACAATATTAAATATTTTAATCAGAACGGACATAAAAAAAATCACTCGTTCCGAAAATCGTATAAAAAAAGCTATATTCCATTTAAAAAACACCTTATCCATAGCGTAACTCTTTTGTTTCTGGTTCAAATAAATTTCTGGTTTCATTTTTGAATTCTGCAGGAAAAAGTACATCGATTGGCTATTTTAGATTTTTCTTTAAATACAAGGAAGCTCAAAAATGAGCCCCTGTTCAGTCCTCGTTGGAAGACCCTGTACACTGTAAAAATTCCATAAACAACTAATTAAGGATGACGTAAAACTGACGTATAATATTTTAATATATATGTTTGACATTAGAATCTATACTAATATATAAAATCCTTGAGTGACTCACTCACTGATTCATCACGACTCTGTTTAGACCGCTTGACATAGAAAGCTGAATTTTGGCATACAGGTTTATTTAAGAGTGTAGGGATTCGATAAAAAGGGATTGTTCAAAAACTAAATTCCAATGGGTTTAACAAGCCCCCTAAATGTGAAAATAATTTTTATCTCAAGAAGTACTTCCTATTTAAAAAACTGTAAGACACGTCAATTTTATTTTATCATTTAATAAGATATCTTCCCTAATATGTCCTTTTTCTAACATTGACATTTGACAACCCCTTATGAGGATGTACCATTAAGAGTGAAAAAATGTTTGGAAATTGAAGGGGGACGTTTCGAAGAAATTTTCAAGTATGACAGACGACAAATTAGTTGAAATTAAAAGTAAAACAATTTTTGAAAAATTTTCATAAAATATTCATATTTATTATTAAACTGTAAATAATCATCTTATCTGATAAATATTTCATAAACTTTACCAACTCATTATAATTTAAAATAAAATGGGGAGTACTTTACACATAACAATATTACGTATTGTTCATTGTATCTGGAGTGTGTGGTGCGAAACAAGAATGAGGTCACGTTATGTTAAATTTTGCTCCGTAATAATGGCATATCCGCCAACACCGCAAAGCGCAACAGCTTATTAAAAACTGTTGGTGTTTTTTTTTGCAATTTTCCTTACAGTTGAACTGGGTTACAGTATGGTGACTCTTAAATAATAATTTCTTAATTTTGCGTTAAATAACCTAACTTATTCTATAAATTTTAATGACTTTAATTATAACGCCCTAGATGTTTTCTTTATTTGGCTAAAATGCATTTATTGTAATTCAATAATTAGAAGCAGTTTATCTAGTATTCTCAAACAGACTTGTTTAATAAAGTTCTATAGAAAAGGCACATAAGTCTTGGCCTTAGTCAATGGGTGTTTCGCCCTTTCGGGAATCACCAGACCTTAGATTATGCAGCGAAGAACTGATAAAACTATTCAATCATAAATTATTGTAACGCCACGCTTCATCGTCTAAGAAAATTTTGCGAATAAGAAAAAGGAAGATAGTGATATGGTGGGGATTACAAGTGTCACTACCATTGACCTTTAGCAAGAGGAGACGCAGCCGTTCATTCCTAACTAGCCATTTGTTTGCTTCATACACTATGCGCGAGTAAGACAAAGACCAGCCGCTACAATTCCGCGCGCTACCGTAATGGCTTTCCGGGCCGTCTGTATTCCACCAAGCACACCTCTGAAAAGACAGTTCTGGATGAAATGAATCCATTTTTTCCACACAGCTGGCACTGACGCATCATTCCGCAAAGTTTATGGATAAAGTTGTGTCGGGAAAAAACAAAAATCACGTGAAATATCACTACACACGTATATTACGACCTGCCTGGAATGTACAGGGTGACGCTTTTTCGACGGTCATACGGGGTTTTGGCGAATCTATAATAGATAGAAAAAATTGGATCACGCATCTCCGAGCTCTATTTTAAAAACAAATTTAATGATACAAATAGTTCATGGCTACCTCGATTCGTTTTCAAGTTACAGGACGATTTTGAAATTTGGCCAATTTCGGCATGCCTCTGTATCTCGAAAGATTTTAGAGATAGGATGAGGCTCCAAGCCATTCACTAAGAGTAAGAGCAATCCTTAATCAAAATTTTGTTGAAAATTGGATTGGCACCAACGGACCAGTTCGCTGGCCAGCTCGTTCTCCCGACTTAACGCCTATGGACTTTTTTTCTGGGTTTTTTAAAAGTAATAATATTAACGATCTTCAAAGACAATAATTTAGACTTGCCTTGTAAGTCATCTGTATATTTATAATGCTCTAAGAAATGTGGAAAAGATATGTAGGAAATATTTAGACAATAACGGCTCGCAGTTTGGGCACAAGAAGAAATTTTATGTGGGTTTGTTTGTGTAAAAGCTCGTTACTTATGGTTTTATTTTTGTGATAGTGCTAGCTCAGGTTAGGCTAGCTGTTTTTTTTGTTTCTGTTGTTATGTTATATGTTTAAAACCTTGGCCTATTAAATATTTTCTAGTTATCAAGTTCTTTTAATTACACCTTAATGCTAATTTTTACTTTGCCAAAAAGTCTCTTCGACACATTCGTTTAATGCTTCCACAGCCTACTATTCATTTTAAAAATATATATATTTTTCAAATTTAGAGGATATTTTAAAAAAATAAGTATGAAATGTGTAGTACTAATGGAAAGGTAAATTCATTTGGAGTCGACCTTTTAAAAATATATAGAGTGTTCCATTTAAAAAAAAAAACAACTTTGTTGTATCTCAAAAATGTAATAGCTCTAGAACTAACTACGCCACTGGATTCTACGTAAAAATCTATACAAAAAATATTAAAACATTTTTTCTCTACCTCTAATATCTTTCGAGATAAATGCCGAATTTGGCTAAATTTCAAAATTTCAAAACGAATCGAGGTAGCCATGAACTATTTGCTTCGTTAAATTTGTTTTTAAAATCCCGCTCGGGTATGCGTAGTCAAATTTTTTCTGTCTACTCTAATTTCGCCAAAGCCACGTATGACCGTCGAAAAAGCGCCACCCTGTACACACACAAAATTACGCCTTTCAGATTTATCGATAAACCAGGCGTCGCGAAGTAACGTCAAGCGACTTTGCTACTTTTATCCTAAATTTCGTCACCATGTGTATATTAAGCCGTTATAAGTAACTTGGAAATTACTGATTGCTCAAAAACGTACAAAATTGTATCTGGACTTAATTATTCTAAACTAGTGTCAAAAAAAAGTTTCCATGAGAACTATTAGCTAATAACTTCATCTTTGGGATGATCTAAAGTATTAGATTCTAATACTTTCGTATGTAAGAAAAATCTTTTTACCTGAAAAATCAAAAAAAGGAATACGACTTCTTGCTCAATACATAACCGTATACCATTTATTCATGTCATGTCCAAAAGTATCCTCAGTATCATGCTTGGTAAAATACTACCATAAAGCAAACAGAAACTGCCCAGCACATAAATATTTCCTATTGTTATCCGATGCAGTGAGAATCAACGTTGGGCCATAAATCATCAGGAATCAAAGTTGAAACTTGCATCGCTAATAATTTATGATATTGACAAGGTATGATGTAGCAAATGCCATTTATTATTTTTAAGTATCTTGAACTTAGCTCTTCTGATATATTATTCTTAAAGAAAAACTAATATTACCCACCATTGTTGCTCTATTTACGACTTGAGAGATCACTAGGGTAGATCTAATATCAATATCATTAAATTATTTTCAATTTCCGTTGGTTATACATGTCGGAGAGCGACAATTTTTTAAAAAATATATACACATCTAAAAAGTTTTAAGTTAAGCAATACAATACTTTAAGATATTATATTGCTTTAAAGTGGACAGCCATATCTTTGGCTATATTTCCTCTTACTGATAAAAGGGTATATTTAAAATAACATCTATTTTTTATTTCGATTCACTAAAGTACATTCATTGTCATTGCTTTTGAATGAAAATATCTTTTCTTTGACTTTAAAAAATTTTATGGCACTTTCAGCATTTCCCAATTCCCAATCTAGATCCATAATACAACACACTGATTTAGTTACAATAACAAGCTTAAAGAAACGACGTCAATGGAACTATAAGAAGACTACGTGGCTACTCGTTTTGTTTTATTAGGGTTAAATTGGTAAAGATGCATGCCATTAAGTTGGCAGACCAATAACATGAACAGTAATATGACTGACCGTCGCGCCGAAGAAATACCTAAAATAGTTTACAAGGGACAATTTTTTTTAATTCTCGAAAGTGTAATTATTGAAATTTATTTTAGTTCTTCTACCAAGAAAACAGTAGAATTTTGTTAAAGAATGCGGTTCTTAAAACAAAATTTTCTGAAATTACAAGATCATGTTATGATTACTTTCTATCAATTTATTAGTAGAAATATATTTTTTCATTATAACAAAGTGTATGCTCAGACTTCTTTTTAAGTAACATTTCTCACAAAATAAATCTCTTATCTTCAAGTAGGAGGAGGTTCCAAAGTGAACTTATACTCCTATTTGGATTGCATGTTACTTTAAACCGGGTACATATTTTTAAGAGAATTTTCAAGCTTAATTTTACATTATCATTTTTTGTGTGCATGTCGGGACAGCAACCAAGTTACTAAAATTTCCGAAAACAATGGATAGGAAACTAAAGTAATGTAATACCATCTAAGTTTCGTTTAAGATGCAGCCACTTTAACCAAAAACTAAGTGGCAACTCTCATTTGTGAGAAATCCCTTGAAAAATGCTTTTCATACCGCAGAAATAAAGGTCACGGTTAAATTCAACTACTATAAAACTATTTCTTCTTTTTAGATTAACTTTTTGTCTGGCTTCTTTACTTTAAAAATTTGCTAACCATTTTATTACCAACCAAAATCAAGAATTAAGTTCTCTTAATAGAATTACAATTTTGGGTTTTACCTTTCGAATTTAAAATTTATGGATCATTAGCCTGTCAAATACAATTTCACAACTTGTGGAGTTTTGCTCTAGTTAGTTTGGTAGCAATTAAAATAAATAATTTTTACGTAATGAATTAAATCGTAATTATTTATATCAACATGTTACAAGAGAATATATTTTAATCTTTTGCTACTGTACATAGATCTATAACCATACATGTGCAGAAGAAGTACATTTACAAGTTACCACGAGTATAAAAGGCAGTTAGGTACTGCAGACATTTATTATGGTAGATTAACTTTAGGGCATGTCGGTCTTATTTGCTACAGGATAAGTTATTTGCGCAAGCCCAATTACTCAGGTTTGTTCTAAATAGGTGGGTTTTGCTTGCGCGGATTCAGTGAGGGGGTGAAACCCCTTCTGCCCTGTCGGAAAAAATGAACAACACTATCAAGTGTCACAATATAACTGTCGCACATAGAGGGCACAACCTGCTAAAAAGAAAGTTAAGTCAGCTGAAATATAAAGTTGCAAAAAATAAAAAAGTAATATAATTTATCAAATACCTTGTAACAACTGTGAAGGTGTGTACATTGGACAAAGAAGTCAACTATTAAAAAATTGATTAAGTGGACACAAATATGACAAAAAAAATTAAATTCAACTTACTACCATATTCTAGAAAAACAACACGCATTTAATTATGAAAATGTTAAGATTTTACGTACAGAAAATCACCAGAAAAAATGAGAATTCTACGAAATGATAAAAATCCAAAAAAAAAACAAAACAGTATAAATTCTAAAACCGATACAAAACACAAGTAAAATCTATTACAACATAATAAAATAATCAGATAATGTCATTTAATAATCATTAAAACCCTAAAGCAAAAAATGTTAATGAATAATATGAAAAATATATAAAAACAAAAAAAAAACATAAACACAAATTCCACAGCCAAGTTTTTCTCGCTTCGTGATCTCAGTATTCCAGTGAACCTTATACTGTTGTTGCCATGTCCATTTTTAGATAATTGATTTAATAAATATGTATGTTTTTAACTATGATTATGTTTGCATCGTTAAGCTTTTATGGAAGTAAGTTTAATTCTCTGATAAATGCACCGCCAAAAAACCTCTCTTTCGAAGGTAAGATATTTTAATTTTTACTGTAAAAATAGTATTAATAGAGCGGTCTGTTTTAGATTTATAAATGAATCTCTGATGAAGGTCAAAAAGATGACCGAAACGTAACATCGACTATGTAAATAACAACCCACAAACCTGTTTACTTTTTTCTTCCCTGTATCCAAAAACCCAATAACCGTCTACTAATAAAAAAAAAATATATATATATATATATATATATATATATATATATATATATATATATATATATATATATATATATATATATATATATATATATATATATACTGTGAGCCAAAAATGCGATCAGATTTTCTTGTTGCAATAACTGTTTTTTTTGTATTATTGTTTGGCCACGTCTGTGGAAAATTCGTATTGATGTATAGGTTTTAAAAAAATAAGCAAAAACGAAAGATGTTAAATTATTTTATGAACAAGGGCACTGTAGAAAAAGAAGTTTTTTAAGCGATTTGCAAAAATTAACTTTTTTTTAAACATCGTTTAACCTCATATTTCCACAATAAAAAACCTCTTCGGACAGTTTTTGATTTTTCATTCAATTTAGTTTCGTTGGCCAATTTAAAACCCAATGTGTCTCTATGCCAGACGCTGAAGGGAAAAACTTCGGAAATTATTCATTTGGTATTTTAAAATAATTCTTTGTACATGATGGTACGTTTAACTGTGTTGTTTGTTCTAAATGTTTATTACGCATGAGTCAGTTTGTGTTCAATAATATTTATTAGCTTATCACCAAAAGTGGTTAACTTGCAACATCAATGCAATGTTTTAGTTGAATTTAACGTACTTACTATGTTAAGAGGAATTTTAAACATGCATGCACCTTTCAAATATCTGCAACTATTATAAAATGAAGGTAGTTTTAGCACCTGCATAAGTCATGCATAAAGATAAGCTCTTTTTGGGTGACTTTATAAAAAAATAAATTATATATCTTCTGTTTATGTAAGTGGAAAATGAATTATCTAAAATTAGTCTCGCTAGTGAAAGTGCAAGATGTGGAGCTATACATTATTGGAGTGATAAAATTATTAATATTATGTGCTACTGCTATAATGATCTGAGTTGTAGATTAAAATTTCTGGTTAAGTAAATATAGGTTTGTATAGCAATTTTAATCTTACCAAAAGCTATGTTGTAGTACCAGACCCGTCTTAAAATAATTTTAAGATATTAGTCTTGTAAAAAAGACATTGTACTAAATAAAAAAATACAATCTCATTTGATATAAACATTGATGATAACATCACTGTCAACATCACTTGATTCTAATTTTTTTTAATACATAATATTATTAGTAGATGGCCTAAATACATATTGAACACGGCTAGAGAATGAAATAAAAGAAACTGGAGAGAGCCGTAATCAAAACACAAAAGAATTATATAAAAAGGTTAGTGAACAAAATAAAAGCTATAAAGGAAAAGGAATAGGTATAAATACTAACACGGAAAAATAGCAGAAAGCGAATACACGGAAGTTTGGAAACAATACTTTAATGAACTTCTATACGACGAAGAAATCAATATAGAACCACTGCAAGATAAAGGTAAATTAGACATATCAGAAATAGAATACACCGACGAGATTCTAACAAGAGAAGTAAGAGAAATCATTAACAAAAGCCGAAATGGTAGAGCCCCAGGTGAAGATGGCATTAGCATATAGTTTATAAAATACCGAGAAGAACTACTGCAAGAGAAACTATACCAATTATTAAAATAATATTGGTAGAATAGAAAATGCCAAGTGACTAGGAGACAAGTCAAGTTGTGACAATACATGAAAAAGGTGATCAACAAATATGCCGTAAATATAGGGGATTAAGTCTATTAAATACGGCATACAAAATACTGTCCACAATAATATAGAAAATCCCAGCAAAAATAGGCGATGAGTATAAAATAGAAATATAATAATAATTGTAACTCGTAAATTTCAAGCAAGCTTATGACTCGCTGAGAAGAAATGAACTTTTAAAGCAAATTAAGAAGGTTAATAGAGATGACAGTGACGAATACAAAAATAAGCGTAAAATCACAAAAAAGGGACACGGAAGAGTTTCAAATAAATAAGGACGTAGGACAGGGGACTCATTATCGATAACACTATTTAACATAGCGTTGGAATACGTGGTCAAAAAAATAAATAAAGGAACATTCAGAACAAGGGAAGGACAAAGTATAGCATATGCCGACGATATAGTAATTATCGCAAAAAAACGAAAAACAACTGAGAAAATACTAAAAGAAATTATAAGAGAAGGTAACAAAGTGGGACTGAGAATAAACCAAGAAAAAACAAAAATGATTAGAATGGATAGAATGGTGGATGGTAGGTACGCACATATCTGAAGTAGTAGATAAATTTAGATACCTAGAAGTTACTATAACAAATGATAGAAGTAGAGACGCAGAAATAAAGGAATGATGAATACAAAGGGCAAACCAAGCAAATAGAAAACTGCTAAAAAGCAAAATATGTACTGGGAAAGAAAACGAAAATGAGAATGTACAGAACTATAATACAACCAACAATGATGTATGCAGCAGAGACAATAACAATGACCGAAAAACAGGAAGAAGATCTGAGAGTGCAAAAGAGAAAAATAATGAGAAAAATATTGAGACCTATAAAAACAGAAAATAATGAACATAGGCGCTGAACTAACAGAGAAATACTAGAAGAATTGGAGGGAGAAGACTTGATTAAGAAAATACAAAGACAAATAATAATTAAATGGTTAGGGGATGTGTGGAGAGAGTTTGGCAGGTCTACAATTTACAGCATGGTAAAATGTAATCCTGGCGGAAGAAGAAGACAAGATCTAGTTGGATGGGAGCAAAAGCAGTGAGTAACTAAGAGCAAATCTGAGCAGAGTCGCATTCCGCAATTGGCAGGAAAAAAACGGAGATAGGAAGACATGGAGAAGCATAATATGTGCAAGAACCTAATTGCCAGAGAATGAGGACATATCTACCCTTTTACAAATACATCTAGAAAGCTTTTAGCGGCGATACCCCACCTGGGGTGGTTGGCCATTATAATACCTATATTTTTAAGAGTGTTTAAAGGTTTCATAAATTTATCATATATCTGTTTCTTTTTAAGATCTTTATCACAAAATTATCTAGGTATTATCACGAAATTAAAGTATCTATCACGATGTTATCACATAATATTGTTTTTTCTTAATGATGTGTTTAACCGAAAAGGTAGAATAAATCTCAAATAAATTCTATGAGCATGTGTTTATAAAATGTGGTTCCTTTGTGCTATTAATAAGAAAACTTCCATAAACTAGAAGTTCCACGGAATATCAAAAACTACTGACATTATCACTATACCTTAGTTTACCGTGTAGTATTATTTTAGATCGAATATCCTATTTCCTGAATAAGGAGTTATAATTACTCACCTTATATTTTTCAGTAGCCTTCTCGTTTCTCCTAAATGCTGCTACCTGAAACAAAATAAGAACTATAATTATCTACAAATTTTTATGGTCGTTATGTATGCGCGACCATGATGGAAATAATTACTGTTTATGACTACCGATAAATTGTCTTGTTTTGGAACACTAGTTTTTCGGACTGTAATTTAAAAAGACAAATGCCTTGTCGTTTTTGGCCTAAATTATCAAACGTTCGACACAGCCTATCATTTTCATTAGCTGCCGTTAGAAGTGAAAATTCCGGCCACATCCAAACTGATAGAGTTTGAAGTTTATAATTTCAATAATATAGTTTTGGTAACAGATACGTAAGTACTGATAGTCAAATAGTCTGTCAATCATGATCATCAATCATATTCCCTACACAAATTAAATATTTATAGCGGTTGCTTTTATCCATTTTGGTTTTTATTAGGAAATAAAAGATTTCCAATTACCAATTTTCATACAAATTCAAAACTAGCAAAACGTGATCCTATTGGTTGTGGTAAAATTTTTGTTTTAGGAACTTACTAGGAAACTTAACGTCGCGTGAAAATGGCGGCTTTTTAAATTGTAATAAATTATATCAAAGAGTAAAAAACAAGATTTTAAATTTATGTAATATAAGGTAGCAAGTGTATTGAAATTTATCAGCATTTTTTGGGAAAATCCGTATGAATGCCGTTTGAGCTGGAAAAGCATTAGGGCAACTTAGTGCGTGAATGCTTTTGCTTGTTCTAAACTGCATAAGTGCATATTTGTTCGAAAATTGTAAATAATTTTCAATTTGTGGGAGAATTTCATGAACCAAATTTCCGACACCCCCTGTCAACCCTCGACATTTCCGGATTTGCTTCAAAAAGGAAACCTTATTTATATTAACCAATAACTACGTGTTTAATTGTCAGAACTTCAATAATAAGTAATATTGTTTGGTATATTGCATAACTGTTTTTATTTTTTAATATGGTAGAATAAAAAAATTGTTTTTCCACTCCGTAGCTAAAAAAGGCTACTTTAGTCCCTATTTTTAGGGACTAAAGTGTAACTTTTAATTCCTGAGGGATTAAAAATGCTTTAAGTCCCTTTAAAAGGTCCTTTTAATTCCTGTAGTAACACTAAAAATACCAAAAGGTAATGTTAGAAACACTGTATTTATTATATTAAAACATTGACAACTAACTTATTTAAAACGTCAAAAACTATCTAGGTCAAAGAAGGTGGTAGCTTTACCTATATTCTTGACCTAGGTATGACGAATTGGTAAATATTAATATTTACGATTTACCAATGACTATATTGTTTTTAACCTAAAACATCGGTTTGGCCATTGAATACTGGGACCATAAGATCGAGCTTTGCAGTCTCCTTGATTTTCGAAGAAAATATGCTAGGAGGTCGTTTTCTGTATATTCAGTTATTTTCTTGGAATGGCACCAGGTTGCAAAATCTTCGTATTGTTTTTCATATATTTTTCTTGATTTGGGCGGGAATCAGGTAGACATAGCCTCTGCAGCATAGCTCTTAATTTTATTAATGAAACACTCATAGTTTCGAACTTTCGGGTAAAAACTCAAAAATTCTTTGGGTTAAATGATTTTTAAAATAATGCTACAAAATATTTGTTAACTTTGTGTCCTATAATTTTTGGAGTGCAATAATAGCGTATATACCACTGGACTAAAGGGTATTTTAATCACTCGTGCAACTGGTACCCTTGCCTACGTTTTGGGCAGTAAATTTTGCCCTCAGGATTAAAAGACCTACTTTAGTCCCTTAATATAGTATACTATTACTCACTTTGGTATTATTCTGAATAAAACCTCGGCAGGAAAAGTATGTGGGTAGTTTTTTTGCCAGAAAAATTGCCGCGATAATTTTTTTCAACAATGCTAGCTACGGTAACAAAAAATAAAATACCCGTCTTTTGTTGTTAAAATGTTGATTTTGACTGGTGAATGAAATTCTCCTAGTAATTTTCTTTAAAATAATATTTTTAGGTTTGTAATTCTTTAATCGATATGTAGTAAAAACTACATGTACCTATAGTCCCAAATCTTGTCTGAAAATCGTTATTTTTATTTATTCTATTACTTTTAAATAGAAGATCACAACAGTCAATAAGGCCAGTAACCCCATCATTATAAATTCGGTACATTATTTTTATAATGGATCAGGCCACGAAAAGTAAGATACAAAATATAGAATTTCATTCATGTTATTCTGTTTTATAGAGCTGGATGCCAATCAGAGATATGGGTTAAAAATAGGTTCTAGTAAATCATTTTAAATTATCGTAAAATAAAGCTTCTTTTTGATTTGACTGTATTGTTATCAATATCGTAAAAACTGTTGCAAAAATACGATGTGTAACCTACGTAGTAAATGTGCCTGTTCCCCATCAATACAAAATATTTATAAACGTTTATACCGATATTCTTGGAGCGTCTGAGCACGGTGATGTGTAAGTAGGGCAAGAAAGTGGGAATTTGGCCTGTGCTTAGGTAGTTCTTAGGTGACAATTAAAGGAAAAAAGAAGAAATAGACTATTTCTTTGTAATTATGCGAAAATCTATTTTTTTAATTTTACTCAAAATATACTTAATGGTATGAAAGGGTACGTAGGTCAAAAGTTCAATTTCTCCTTGGTATTTCTTTTTTCTTTAAAATATTAGTAGTAGTAGTAGTAGTTGTAGTACTAGTAGTAGCGAGAGCGTTTCCGAAAAACACGAACATTAAAATATTACAAAAAGCATTAGGTTTTGCATAATGGATTTTATGGCTAAGTTAATTGCAAATGAGCTCTGCACTGTTACAAAACCAATTAGTTAGTCTTATTATCAGGTAAAGTTTGGCTATGCCCAAGAATTGAAGTGCCACCATGCTCCTCTTTGAGACCTGGTACTAAACCTGTTTTGTTTCGTAATTAATCAATTATCTATTCATTGTAAGCTGTTTAATTGTCGGTTACAAAGTGTTCTACAGACTGCAACATGAATATGATCTAATATTTTAAATTTAGTAACAACGATTATTGAATAATTAAATCATTGCCCCTTTTTAAGGTCGTAGTTAATGAGGCTTATCTCTAGTTATACATTTCGGTACCTATTATTAAGAAAAATCAATACGTATTGGTTCCGGATATAATGAAAGCAATTTAGAAAAAAAAATCAATGCCAAAAGTTGTTAATTGTGGTGTTTTATGCTGGTAAATGGCATCCTAAATAACAAACAAGACAATAAAATCACGCTGAAGGTCTTAAAATCTTAAAGGCAAAATACATTTAATTACTTGGTTTTTTAATCTGATTATAAAAATTATGGAATTTAAAAAAACATAAAAAAACCATATTTAAACTTTTACCCAAAAGATTACTTGTAAAATATTGAACGTAGAATATTGCAATACACTGAGCAAGCTTCACGTCCCTCAAGCAGAAATTCATGCTATTTAAATCTGCCTGCGTGTTAACTTAGTCTTCATTATTATCTACATCGACAGACAGGCAGCTATGACTGTATTAGCATGTCATCAGATTAACTCGAAATTGGTCTGAAACTGCCCTCAGTGCCTTTAGACCTTAACCGACCACAATCGACTGACATTTCCGTTGGTGCTCGGACACAAAGGAATAAAGGATAATGATGCCTTAGCGAGACGAGGATCTATAGCAACGTTCACAGGCCTTTGAAAATACCAGAAACTCTGATGCACGGAAATTTGATTAGGTGGATTGGTGTAGTCTTACTAGAGCCACATTCCGGAGCAACGTCAGAGTACAATGCTCAATTCGCCAAACAAGGCACAGACTACATAACATCTGAAACTAAACAGGAACTAACTGAGCCTTGTGACGGACCTAAGGAAATATCTGCACCCAATGGGCTTGTATCAAGATGAATCCCTGTTCAGATTATGTAATGCAGAGGAGAAGATTTATATATGTTACCGGCAAAGTCCGTTTCATCGTCATACTTAAGTTTGCCTAGGTAAACCGCGCATTGCCGGGACGTTTTCGGCAAAGTCCGAAATTGTTCTCTATTTCGGAGTTTGCCTAGAATGTAACCCGGCAAACTTAGGTTTGCCAAACACGTTTTAGGAAAAGTCCGAAATAATAAATGTGTGACCGTTACGTCGCTGTTCATTTTCTAGTCGTAACTAGTTATAGTCTGTTTGTAATACGTCGCAGGTACACACGCACTGCGTTGATTGTTTAAGGTGGCATTTTCCGATCGCGTCCATGGTGGCCAGCTTAATTTCATTTTGTCATGGTTTTTCGGCTTTAAAATTTTTAACAATAAAATTATAAGTATATTAAATATAGATTAATATCCTGCAAGCAATTTTTAGTTAATTATTTAATGTTTCAACGTGTATAATGATTTCATTCAAAAGACTAATATTTTAAAAGATCTATGGTGACTTTTTTCTGACACTAGGACCTCAATATTCTTTTTAAATATTATGTTCCTAAAATAAATCATAAAATATCTTGAGACTTTTATTAATACGTTAAAAATGCCTACTAAAATAAAATTACGTTGGCAATAAATGGGTGTGGTCGGTAAACGCAGCTTTAAGCAGGGCGCGCATTGAATCGACTCGGCTCGGCTCGGCACGGCACGTCACAGTCAAAAGGTTTGGTATACATGCAATTATAAATATGAAGAGGAGCGCATTGAGTCGGTTTCGCCCGCTCGGAACGAACAAATCGGAATCAGAGCAAAAATTGCCGAAATGTCCGACTGCCTGCGACTATTTCTCGTATTGAGACGCAAGCGGAAGAGATAGGTGTGCAATGGCGGACGAAGTTTTGATAGTAAACGTTCATTTTTTTTTTGTACGACCCGAAGAATCACGACAATGCGCGGAAGGAGAATGTTTAGGAGGAAATAGCGAAAAAAGTCTGATACGATATTACGTGTATACATCACAATAGTTGCAGCTGTTTTAAAGAACAGATAGCCGAATCAATGCGCTTTGACTGTCGGCATTCCGAACGACCCAATCAAAACTTACCGAGCAGAGTCAATTCAATGCGCGCCCTGCTTTGAGTGTTTGTCTATTCGTCTAACTAACTGGACCGGGTTTGCTTAGGTTTGTTATTATCATTTAATAAAAAAAGTTTAATAAGTATATTCTGTATATATAGTATATTTAACTTAATGAAATACGATGAAATCATGTTATTTACAGGCTTAGCATCACTAGTATGCCAATTATCATGATACAACACAAAGGTAAGAACATATTTCGGACTTTTCCTAAAACGTGTTTGGCAAACCTAAGTTTGCCGGGTTACATTCTAGGCAAACTCCAAAATAGAGAACAATTTCGGACATTGCCCAAAACGTCCCGGCAATGTGCGGTTTACCTAGGCAAACTTAAGTATGACGATGAAACGGACTTTGCCGGTAACATATGTTTATATATATATATATATATATATATATATATATATATATATATATATAAACTCAGTGGTTATTGAGGCATCAGTCTATTCGGGCATCGGAAGTAGAACTCTTTTTTTACTACGCCAAGCTTTCGAAAATGTTTATTCTCTTTATCAAGGCTACAACACAGAGTACAGTTAGTAACTTAATTAAATTTACATTATGTTGGACATTACCTAGGGTGCAAAGTGAGTTAAAAAAAACCTTCGTAACATCTAGCACAACAGGACAAATACTCCAACCCAGGTCTTACAGTTTAATTATACTTTATTGCAATTACATAATTACTCTTCGAGACCCTTGAGGTTTGGGCCACATGGTTTCGTTACAGTGAAGCAGTCAGGTTAAGATCTAGTATGTCAACAGTGTCACACTGTCGGTCTAGAAGGCTGGAGAATATTGCAGAATGTTCCAGTCTTCCAAACAGACAGTCGCGCAACAGATGGCGTTGGTCAGGAAACCCGTTCTGTTTTACCAATGTTTGTTGTTTATGAGTTAATATGCCAGATGGCGTAAGCAGAGTCGCCCCCCACACCTGCCACATGCAGACGGCGTCAAGCAACCCACCCAGCACATTTTAAATAAAATGTTTTTTATTTAGAAAGCTGTACTGTCTCCCTTGTCACCTAGGGAGACAGCACACCTTTCTCTTGGGCTCCTGAGTAAGCAATTCATTTTTATGTGGGTTGTTACACTTTTGATCTTAGTCTTATCATATCAATCTCGATTATTTTCTAAAATTCTGTTTATAGCGGGTTATTTTATGTTTATTACTTTTGTCCCTAATAAACATAAAATAACCCGCTATAAACCCGCTATAAACAGAATTTTAGAAAATAATCGAGATTGATATGATACGACTAAGATCAAAAGTGTAACAACCCACATAAAAATGAATTGCTTACTCAGGAGCCCAAGAGAAAGGTGTGCTGTCTCCCTAGGTGACAAGGGAGACAGTACAGCTTTCTAAATAAAAAACATTTTATTTAAAATGTGCTGGGTGGGTTGCTTGACGCCGTCTGCATGTGGCAGGTGTGGGGGGCGACTCTGCTTACGCCATCTGGCATATTAACTCATAACCAACAAACATTGGTAAAACAGAACGGGTTTCCTGACCAACGCCATCTGTTGCGCGACTGTATGATTGGAAGACTGGAACATTCTGCAATATTCTCCAGCCTTCTAGACCGACAGTGTGACACTGTTGACACACTAGATCTTAACCTGACTGCTTCACTGTAACGAAACCATATGGCCCAAACCTCAAGGGTCTCGAAAAGTAATTATGTAATTGCAATAAAGTATAATTAAACTGTAAGACCTGGGTTGGAGTGTTTGTCCTGTTGTGCTAGATGTTACGAAGGTTTTTTTAACTCACTTTGCACCCTAGGTAATGTCCAACATAATGTAAATTTAATTAAGTTACTAACTGTACTCTGTGTTGTAGCCTTGATAAAGAGAATAAACATTTTCGAAAGCTTGGCGTAGTAAAAAAAGAGTTTTACTTCCGATGCCCGAATAGACTGATGCCTCAATAACCACTGAGTTTGTTTTTTAACTAGTCAGTCAAGACTACCCTACCAATTCATATATATATATATATATATATATATATATATATATATATATATATATATATATATATATATATATATATATATATATATATATATATATATATATATATATTATCCGCCAATGTGCTGCATTAACTCCGTGGAAATTAACAAACCACCTAAAGGAACACCAGGGTGAGACCTCCATGAGATAGCTAGGAAAAGCGATTCACTGAGTCACAAAATTCTGCTGTTGAAGCTCCATCACTATGGTTTTACGGGGATGGCGCTGAATTGGTTTCAATCTTATCTGGAAAATATGAGACAAAAAGTTTTAGTTGCAACGGCTGCATGAGATAGTAGAGTTATAAAATTTGGGGTTCCGCAGGGATCGGTATTGGGGCCGGTTCTGTTTTCAAATTTATATTAGTGACTTGGTGAACGTTAAAATAAGAGGTAAATTTACATTATTTGCAGGCGACACTACTATTCTATGGCACAGTGATAATGCCCAAACATAAATGGAAAGTGTCGTTTGACTTAAATAGGGTCAAAGATTGGTGCGACGCGACGCCAATTTACTTGCCAAGTGTCAATATTATATATTAATGTATACTGTATATTAATTAAAGAAACTAATATATTTTTAAAAGAGTCTGGTAATCGTATTCTATAATCCTACGTCAAAACTTTATATTTGCATTTAAATCTAAAATAAATTAATTATTATAAAAATAGAATAGCTATGACTAATCTAAATATTAACACCTGCATGAAATTAAAACACCGAAAATTGATTGAAGTGTTGAAGAAAACCGAAAAGTTCCTTATATTTTTATTATCTGCATTAATATCGGCTGCTAATGAAATAAATTTAAAAAATGAATTAGTGTTATCACACCGTATATGTGCTTTATGCCGTCTTGATAACTGTCAATTTTAGATATTACAAAATACATGCAGTTGCCAAAAGTTTTCCAGTGAATCTTTTCTAGAGCAGCCAGCATTCATTACGGCTATTTTGTTGTTTTTAACAGCGTTGTTGCTAGGTTATTTTCTATTAAAAGGCAATAACTTTCTTGTGTAGACACATAGAAAAGGAATATAATTCCTTAGAGAAATCAAAATTTTATTTTGTAGGTTTTCTTTAAAACTGCAAAGATTCGAGAGACAATAAAATAGAGGTCAGCCCTTTGTGGTCCCTCTTGATTAATTTTTGCTAAAGTAACCTGAAAAATGTTAAATATAGAACTCTCTAAATACAATAACAACAAATTATCATTACTTAAAAATGCATAACTTAAACTTATTGGAAACAATAACCTATTGACTTTTTGTAGGACGTTACAAATAAAAGTAAATTTACCCCGCATAGGCCAGTAAATCAAAAACAAAGACACGTACAGAATAATACACATTCCCAGACGAGATTTAACTTATTAACCTCAATGTCAAAGAAAACCGCTACGTACATTTCGATCGTTTAGAATAGACAATTAACTAAGTAAATTCTGTTAAATTAATTTAAAGATGTCAAGCTTACAATTATTACTTGTGAAATCAATGTTTTTGACTATTTCTAGAAATAAATTATTTTTCTTATTAGAAGCATTATTCGGGTACCATATGTAGAGTAAGTTATATGGCACATCAAAGTATTTCTGTAACGAATCACCGCTGTAAGTCCAACTTTGCTTAGTCCGTCCTTATATCTTCCACCATCCACCTCTGTCCAGTGATGTTAACCTTTTAAGAACAATTATAGTATCTAACAACTAATTAACCAATATTACCAATTCTTTTAAATAATTTCAATTTAACAGTAGTTGCGAGTTAGTTGCCACTTGTTTTAGCTGAGCTGAGTTAGTCAGAGAGATATCGTATGATAAATTTAATGGAGCCAAAAGAAATACAAGTTTCTGACTATTTCAGCTTAGCTAAGACAAGTGGCAAATAATAAGCAACAACTAATGTAACTTGAGGTCTGTTCGTTTGTGTTGCTCGAAACTGCACTAACCTACATTATTATTTGGATCACAGCATTCAAGAGGTTTGTACCTTTGACATGTCATCTTTATTTTGGAATCCCATTGAAGAGAACTCGACAATCTGTGGCGACACCGACAAATCAAGGGAAGCCAGTCGAAGCCTCAATTTACAGCTGATAGTAATAGTTGCTTATTATTTATCACTGGTCTTAGCCAAGCTGAGATAGTCAGATCCTTGTGTCTCTTTTTTGACTCATTATATTTATCTGCCATCTCTCTCTGACTAGCTCAGCTAAAATAAGTGGCAAATAAAAAGCTACTAATATTGTGTCCTGCAACGCGAATATGTGCGCAGGAAGTGTTTATTTATAGGCCAACCCAACCCAACCAGAGCGACAAGATTTACATTGTTGACAAAGTCACCGTATGAATCAGAACTACTAAAAGTTACTCTAAAAGAAGGAAGAGGCCTGTAGTAAGACTAATAAGGAAAAGAACACCAAAAAGACACAGAAGAAAATAATAAAACACAAGAAAATAAAAAAAGGGAAGAAAAGGAAGACGTCGACTAACAACAATAAGATTTTAAATCATTCTATTCTCCGAAGAGGATGTCGAACTATTGCTATTATAGTTCTTCTAACAAAAGACCTGATAATGGTGGTAATAAAGACGCCATAACTTTTATACTGTGAATGTCAGTACTCATTTCGTTAATAGTCAATATGGCCCAGGGGCACAATACCCTACCAAATTTGAATTTTGTGAAATGAGGCGTTTCAGGAAATAGTTTTTTCTTATTCGTCCTTAAGTAGGTACTTAATAACTTCTATTTAAAAATACCAGTATAACTGTTGTATAAAAATATGTTAATTATTGTCATGTGCAGTAGTCCAAATCGCTATTATAAATGGTAGATATGCATATAGCAAAAAATTAACAGGTTTAATTTTAAAATTGACGATCATTCTCTAGGTCATTTTGACCAAATTTCGTCAAGGATTCTTCTAAATTATTTTTTCTTTCATATAAAACTTCATCACATTGTAAGAAGTATCTCATACAATATTAGCCTTGACAACAGTATGCATCATTTGATCGCCTTTCGTTAAAACACTAACAAAAAAACCTTGCCATTTTCCTGCAATACCTTCACTTCTTGCAGGCAAGGCCTAGCCTAACAAAGATCTTAGCGATATTTTGATACTTTTTGCACCACGGATAGCGATAAGATCTCGTTGCTTGCTCAATACTACTTAAAAACACATATGATTCTGTAAAATGACTACTTAGAATCATAATAAAACATGGTGATAATGGTTTTAGTAATTTTAAACTTTATTATCTGCTAACAAGATTCGTATCTAGATATGGTAGTTTTGAAATACCTACTTGATAATATGTTGCGTGTCAGAAAAGTTGAACTAGACTACAGGATATAGTAATAAAAGTATAAATTATAGGTGTTTAGCTTTATAAGAAGTAATGTGGTAATACGATGGCAACGAGGCATCTTTACAGATTATAATTTAATTCAAGACAGACTTTTAAGCTACAAGCTATATCAACAAGAAAAGGTGGCACTTACTCAACAATATCTATTTTGTACCGAAATCTTCAAAATTCATCAGAATATTTACTTCAAAATTATTAATCTAAATTATTAGGAATTGTCGTACTTTTCATAGGAATATTCAGTGCACGATGTTATAACGAATGTGATTAATTATAAAAGTAAATTTAACGACATTAATATTAGACCAAAGGCATACAGGTATAACAAAGATAAAACTAAGCAAACATATCTTCTTGATGGCTGGAGCGGCTAAGAGAGGCGGGTCATTTTCTATTCACTTGCATTGACGTAGTCAGTGTCTAAATTATTTCAGCTTAAAAATATAGAGAAGTGGTTTCTGTCATCAGAGAACCAGATTATATTGGTTACGCAACACCAGTTGAAGGTACAGCGAAAAGTATTGAACAATCCCAACATGCGCTTCTTGTCTCACAGATGATTTGACTTGATTTGATGCCTATTAGTTGCGATGGTACCATTACAAACAGAGGTAAATTGGGCGGGGTAATAAGACTATTTCAGAAAAGGATTCCTCGGCCCTCACAGTGGATTAGTCCACTGTGAGGGCCCTGGGCCATATTGACTATTAACGAAATGAATACCGACATTCACATTATAATCGTTATGGCATCCTTATTACCAGGGCTTTTATCAGAAGAACTATCGTCATAATAAGGTTTGCTTGGGTCCTCTTTGGAACTAGAATTACTTATCCGTCTTTCTTAGTGGTCTTAGTCGACGTCCTCCTTTTTTTGTTTATTGTCTTTTTGGTGTTCTTTTTCTTATTAGTCTTACTACATGCCTCTTCCTTCTTTTTTAGTAGCTTTTAGTAGTTCTGATTTACATGGTGACTTTGCCAACAATGTAAGTCTTGCAGTTCTGCGACCTCGATTGCTGAAGTCTCTTGGAGGAATTCTAGAGATAGAAGATATAATAAAATGCTTTATATAGCTATTAGCGGCAGAAGATAAAGGCTCTGGAGACAGGTCTAACTAAAGCCGGCAAAGAAGGTATTGGCTGGTGTTTTTCTGAAGCAGCTTCCTAATCAGGGGTAGTAGTTGAGGTCTTTGCAGACATATATTTAAATAAAGGATGAGATCTTGCTTGCATTAACAAACAAAAATTTCAACGATCTGCCTCTGAGACATCTATTTTTACACTTGGATGGTTCCACTACTTGCTCGCCCACGTTTACAGGCGCCACTACAAAAGTACTAGAGGATTGTGACCAGCGACAAGTAGTCAATTATTAAATTCTACAAAGCAAACTTACAAAAATTACTGCAAAGGATCTTAGTACTGATCAAAAATATTTGTACGAAATTACTCTTGGAAATTATCCATCTGACTTTGTTAATAAAGCCCCAACATGTCCCGTGTTCGATGATTGGCAGAAGCAAACAGTATATTGCTTCTATTGTGTTAAGGTCGAAATAATCTCAACGCGTTCATTTGCCAGTTTAAAATTTGTGGCTGCCAAATTTTACCGGGCTAGCCTTGGATAATGTGGCCGTTGATTTTCAAATTAGAGTGATTTTAGCAATAGTGAATGGTGAATCCAATGAAACCATGATATTGTGTGTTCGATCTGAAATAATGGTATAAGATTTCCACTCTACGCCTACCGCAAAATGAAAACTGCAAGTCAGCCCACGATTTTAGTAATTCGTGAAAAATTAAAACAGTTTTTTATAGTCGTGTAATATTGTTTTAAGGAGCAAGGCACTTCGCGCTTTACTGCTAATGCAAATAATTAGTGAAACTTCACGCTTTTCTATTTCCTTTATCCGTATCAGAGGCTTTACCATTTCAATTTGTGCGTGGGCAGTTGTGTAATTTCCTATTTTACAGTAGGCGCGATAATCTTCTTATTGGATAATCTCAATGTTTTCATTATTTTTCTTTCGCTACAGCAACTGTAATGGGAATTCTTGTTGTTGTAAATGGAAATTCCAAAAAAATTCATAATTGAGTTTTGAGGATTTTGTATGGAATTATAAAGATTTTTTTAACCTATTTAATTATTACAATCAATGTAAAGTAAATTAGTCAAATATAACATGCAAAATTTTTCATCCACTCGAAGATTTTCCATTATATTAAGTGCATTTGCACTTAACCTGTTCCATTTTTTTACATGTAGCTTCTTGGTATGATGAAGTTGAATGTTTTAAGTTCTTACACAAAAAATACTCCATCGGTATTGACTTAACTTCTTGATGTTAAAATCATGGATAGATTTTAGTCGATCTGTTTCTACATTTCACTTTGAATAATTTATATGTATTAATTAAAATATGCTCCTTACGATACCATTTTCTCGTATAACAATTCTCGAACGTGCCATGTTAATTGTTGTTTATTATTTTGCAATACGAGTATCAGTAAAAAAAGGTATTTTTTCAGATACGGGAAGCTTAGCTACACAGCTGAATAAATCTTGACGTCATGCTTACAGCGTCTTGCAGCATTATCTCACGATCTTAGACGAACGCCACAATAGCTGTTAGAGAAATGTGATGAAAGAAATGACAAAAAATAGTGATGTTTGACGTACTTTCATTTTAGCAAAATTTCGGGGATCTACGAAAATTCTTTGAAAAATATCTTTTTCGTCAGTACATTTTTAGAAAATGCATTTTCTCGAAAAATATTTTTTCAGATATGCGATTTTTCAAAAAGAATTGCAATAAATGTTAAAAAAAACGTTTTCTCCAAATATAATTTTTATTAAACAAATTTTTCGCACACTTATTTCCAGTATAATGTTTTCAGAAAAACCCATTCGAAAAATTAAGCAATTTTATTTCAAATTTTCGAAAAATTATTTGATCTGTGTTCTTGTTTTTTCTATTCCATTATTGTCATCTTCGTACAAGTCTTAATGTCTACAGGCGCATAAAAGTCTTTTAAGATCGGTATATTACCTGAAAGTAATAATTCAAAAGTCTGATAAAATGTTAGTATGTAACGGCAGAAGCCACTGTATTTTATAATAATGACCAACCTCATAACCAAAACTAATTAATAATCTGCTGGCTATTTTAATTATTTCTTTAATAGCTACCCAGTCGTTCATATTGGTTGTAAACAGAAACATTTTACATCTTCACCAGTTTTGTCAAAAAATAATTATAAGGAACATATTTATTGATCATTAAATTTTAATAATTGAAACCACTGGATAATGAATAGCATTAACCAGATCTTCAATAAATTTACAGAGACAAAAAAGGTGCATATTTAATTCTTCCTGCAACTACCCACCCACCCTATAAAGTATCAGAATTTACGACCTGCTGAAAGGTATTTATTATACATAGGTTCCTGTGTGTTCTAGGAACACTATAAGTTATAACACGATAGTTCTGTTGCCAACCAGCTTTTCGCCGCGGCTGCGCCTGCTTAAGACCAATTTTTTATACGCAATAGGCCTGTGAGACAGGGTGTTGCGCATTTTTCGTACATACGATATTTTTTGGAGTCCTGTGGAATATCCTTAATACCATTTCAAATAATGTGCAAAGTGATATTGCTTACGGACCACGATATCCCCCCTCCCCAAATATTTTTTTACAGCCACACTGACTATTCATTTGTAAACAGATAATATTGGATTAATAGTTCTACAGGGTTCTCACTTCGGATCTGCGATATTTCTGCTTTTCATAAACGACTTTATGTCAGGTTTTCATACATTCTCGTTATCTTTTTCTTGCTGACGATCTAAAATTTTTACGAATTATTGTATCCATTACCGATTATCAATTGTAGCAAAGCGACATAAATTCTCTAGTCGAATGGTGTAATGAAAACAGAATGGAGCTGACCAAATTTAAGTGTCAGATAATTTCATTTCTTTTGTGGCTGATAAGAGTCATCCTTATCCGAGACTTGGGAGTCCTTTTCGACTGTGAGCTTCGATTTCTCAAACATATTGATAACATAGTCTCCAAAGCATTCCTGGGAGCTCATAAACATCGAGACCCTGAAGTCCTTATACTGTTCTCTGGCAAGGAGTCATTTGGAGTACTGTTGGATTGTATGGTCTCTCTTATATAACGTGCATATTATGTAAAAGCATAGGTCATCTTAAAATTTTGATTAAGTTTCAGGCTTGATAATTTTTGTATTTTTAGTTTTAGTGAGTTTTTTAGAGAGCTGCAGATACAATTGAATCGGCCCAATCAAACTATAGCCACTGATGACCAATTTCTTGCTCTTAATACCCTTCGGAATCCGTCGTTTGACTTCAATACAGGCGAAAAAATAACTTCGAGAGGTTCGAGGTAAAATGTCAGTTCTTGGTCCGTTCTTCGAAAATAACAGGAGGTTGATTTAAAGTCTTGCAGGCCAGCAACTGGAGCTAAATTTCTCACGCGTCATTGAGTAACAAGATTAATATTTGCTCGTGAACATTTAGACTGGAATTTGGCACGATGGTGCAGTGTACTCTTTTACTGATGGATCTAGAGTCTGTCCACCATTACCAAATGAAAGAGAGCGAGTATGGAGGCCAAAGGGGGAACAATTTGCTGAATGTACGTTGGACAATTAGTGCATAACGATGTTATAAAGGGCCTTGAATATGGCTGGAATAAATATATTGAGCTACACGGAGACTACGTAAAAAAAACAATTTTAATCAGCATTTTGCTGCTTCTCCTGTTCTGCGGGAAATTCTTCATCCCATCCACCACCAATATGTATTTTATAAACTTACAGTTTATGATGCAACCTTAACCATTTTAAATATTGAAATCAATATAAAGACATTTAGTGATCTCATTTATGTGGGCGTTTAAGTCAAGGGTATCATTAATTTTTTTCAACGCTTAACGATTGTGTCCGTCACTTCTTGCAGTAAAAAGCTACATAAAAAACAAATCCTTTATAATATTCTTAGTGACAGAGGCGTGGCAGATTGTTGATATTAATATCACAGCTTGTTTTATACTAGTTTATTGACAAACCCATGATGATTTTTATTATAAAAAGGGTCGTTAAAATTTTTGATATAGTATGAAGTGTTATTGTACATGTAGAAATCTCTCCGTGAAGAAAGTAGACGATTTTATTTTATTTCTGAAAATAAACTTTGAAACTTCAAAGTTAACAAGTATGTGTGCATAATAAAGACAATATATGATAACAATATTCTGAACAATCTCGGTTCCAAATATGCTATTCAGCTTTATGTTACTCAAAAAAAAATTTTTTTTTGTCGGCCAGTGTTATGGAACAAATTACCTGCAGTCGTTTTCCCTTCCCGTCCCAAGATTTACATTTACAACAGCCGCTATAATTTTAATGGCGACATATCAAAATCTAATTGATAAACTAGTAGCAAAAAAGTACAAATACCGTTCTTCCACCTGCTAATAGTGTACCCACTTTTGCATCCAGCATTTATATCATATTCATCCCGTAAAATGTCAGTGAAATCGTGGGAAAACATTGCGCTGCCTTAGAGTTATTAGAAAATTATACACCCTGTAATTTTCATAATCTTATGTACACAAGTCCCCTTATATCATCTTACTAGATAGTCCCGTGAGTGTATGCACTCCGGGTGCACTAAAAATTAATTGCCTAGCATGTCTGGGGTTCATTACCTTTCGTAGAAACCTATAACGTCTAGTTTATCGCGTCATCTAAATTAAGCCTGTTTATTACGAAAAAAGGCAAATAATGACGCAATATAGGAATGCATATACCTTCGTCTGGAATGCAGTTAAGTGCACTTTTTGCTAAAAAAAACTTGCAAGAGCATAGCTTTCCGTGAACTTGTCTACTGGAATCTAATACTTGGTGATAAAGTTTCTACTTGTAACTTATTCGTTAGTATTTACAGTAAAATTTAATGAGTAAGAACCGTAAATATCTTGGAGTCGTTCTTTTTGCTTTAGTATTTTCATTTTTCATTATAGTGGCACTAAGGCAGTCATGTGATTATTTCAAATAAAAGTGTAATCCCATGGGATATTTGAATGTGTGTACAAATGCCCATTATCAGCCAGAAACTCAAGAACCAATAAAGCGATTTTGGTAACGTTTTAACTAATATCAATCCTATTCGTTAAGTTTACATAGATGGTATAACATATTGTGGCTTAACCGAAGAAGAAAAAAAAATTAACCACCACGCTTTAAATTTCGATCTTCTAGTTGGAAGAATCCTAGAGTGTTCAGATTGATAAACCCTATAAAGGTATTTCTTTCTTCCCTTATATTCAGTCTTTCAAGTCTTATATCAATAAATTGCATCTTTCTTCTTTTCAGACATTCCCGATCCATTACTGAAACTTGAAGATTATTTAACCTAACTTAGCGAAGCAAATAATTTAAAAAAAAGCATTCCTTAAATGCCACCAGTAAATTTCTGATAACTATACACCTACTATAAACTCTAAAATGTTTCAAGAAATTTCAGAAAATATTTAAGATTTTTGGAATATACCACAATATTTCAAAAAATACTAGAAATTTTCGAGAGAAGTCAAAAATGTATTTCTGTAATTTTTGTGCTGTCTTACCTTTTTCCAACTTTTTTAACTATGGGACGTTTTAACACCGCATAATAAAAAAATACTCTGTGGCCTTGTGGATTAGTATAACATATTATAGTAGATAGAGGGTTATTGGTTACTAATACACAATGCGCCTCCACCTTATGTAACTTATATGTAGTTCTAAATTTTTTATTCAATTCTATATTATGCAATGTAATTACTATATTACTAGACCTATGTTATTGTAGGCCGACGGTAATGGTGTATCATTATATTATCGAAAAGTGTCTGAAAATTTCTGGAGTGGGAGCAATTTTAGTTTTGGGGGAGCTTAACCCTTCAAGTACCTCCCTAGTTGCGCATATGTCTATTCTATTTTCTTCGTTTGTTGACAGCAGGATTTAAAAGTGAATTCTCAGCTTTTTAATTTACCATCTTTAACAAAACAAACATCAAACATAATTTACATACATTACATAAATACCCAACCCCAAATACTAAACTATGAAGCTTCACCGAATACAGTCGTATCAAATTTTAAATACCAGACGAGCGTAGGTGAGCCACACCTTAATCAAAAATTTACATGCCGAGTTGCCCTACTGACATTATATAACTGTATTTAATATCCATGCTCACTGTTTATTTATGACATATATCTAGCTCCAAGCAATTTATCTTGTAAGTGTTTACCTACTAAAATAGCAGAGTTGCCGAAGGTTGCTCTTGGAAAAATTTATTTATAAGTATAAATAACAATGGAGAGTTATCTATACCCGGAAGTCTGCAGCTGGGTCGTTCTCGATTTTGTTACACTACACGGCCACTGGCATTGGCAGTATCTTGTACCACATACAGGCGGAGATAACAATAAATTACTACCTATTATAATGCGAGTGGGTGGAATAACTACAAGATATCTTACATTATTTTTATTTGGAGTGAATAATGGCGTACACGGCGTTTCCAGTAAACTACAAAAAGATGAACGTACAGGGTGATGGATCTACTAGGAAAAAGTTTTAAAATATAATTTGTCTTATATTGTTTTTTCAAAAATGAATTTCGAAAAGCACTTTTTTTTGAAAATACCTTTTCCCCGGGACACAATTTTTCCAAAATAGGTTTTTAAAATTTTATTTTTAAAATCTGCTAGATTTACCATGCACTAAAACCCCACGTGAAATTGAAATTTTTTCGCGTGTCTTTGATTAATTCATTTTATAATACTACCCCTTAACCTGTTAGCATAAATTCTTATTACCTGTAAAGGTTTACAAGGTTTAAGAAAATATTTTTTTTTTACATTTTTACTTTTAAAAACAATATTAATTGTTTTACAATGTACTTATACTAAATGAGCACCTTGCACTTCTAGACAAATTCGAGTTCTTTTTTTATAGAATCGAAAACATTATTCAGTTTTTCAGGGCAGTTACCAGTGATTATTTTATTCCTAGCAGGGAAATGCATCATTGGCGGCGTGGCTGTTAGGTCGCATTTCCTTTATTCAGGGTCAAAATGCACACAAAATATTAAGTGACGTCACAACCCGTTTGCAGTTTTGCACTAAAAGGGAATTGTGTGTCCTTTTACATGTTGTAGGAATTGCATTCACACACAAGGCATTGTTACATAAGTTAAATTGAGGCGTAACGTGTTGTAGGAATTGTGTTAAAAATCTGACGGCACTGTTTCTGAGCCTACCAAAGACACAAAAACGTACCTTTGGCATGTGTGGTGTAACACATTGTAGGTACTGTGTTCCTGAATTTTATAATGGATTTGTTTGTGACACAAAGTAGAAATTATACCCAAGGTTTTTCTAAAGGCATGTGAGCTGTTGGTGGCACAGTAAAGAAATGGTTACCATGATATTCCCATATTAACACAACAAGCTTATTAGCATTGACCATTATCTCGGCGCTTTATACTAAATACAGAATAGTGTTGTGTTACCAGATTCCTTATTTGTGTTACTAAAAAAGAAAAGTGGGAATTGTGTGGCACCGAGAAGGAACTGTGTTACACATTGCCCAAATTGCGTCTTTTTATACATATAAGGCTGAAATAGGGAGTTTTGCGTGGTGCGGCATATTCTCCTTTAGTTTTTTTTGTTAATTGAAACAAAAATTTGATTAAACTTTAATAAATCAAATGTAAATATTACTCATTAAACCATTGTTATTGTTCGTAAACTAAAAATATATTTTTTTTCGAAACCCATATTTTTGAAAAATATTTTCATTATACATTATTTCTTCGAAGGCCCCTGTTACTATTGTTGGTACACGAAAAAACTGCACGAAAAAATCTTCATCGCAAGAGAAAAGTGACTTTTGGTGGCTGAAAAAGTCATTATTATAAATAGTATTATTATTCAGAATTTTGACATATTTGTTTTAGCTAACTCGTCGTTAATAATTTCCCAAGAATGCTCATCTAGAAGAAGCATTAAATATGAAAAAGAACAATTATTCCTAACTTGTGTATAGCAGTTCACATTTTCCCTTTTAAACTAATAGTGGGATTTGTGGCAGACATAATAACTGATCTGAGGCAGACATTATTACTCAATTGTGTCGGCAATTTGAGTAGGTTTATGTTTTTTTTTGTATTCTTACATGCCTTATGTATTAAATAACTAGTAATATAGAACTAAGTTTTTATTTCGTTATTTTGTTGGCGTAAATTTGGTAGGGACCGAACTTATGGCAGAACTAGGTATTCCTTAAACAAAACATATTTGTTAACACATTGGGCGCGTAAAAATCGCATCTAAATTAATTTATCTCCATAATTAGGTTACTTTCTAATTTTCTTCTAATTATTATTAGCAAAACCGATACCTATGTAATGACTGATATTATTATAAATTTTATCAACCCACTCTTTATACCCACATTACCGTTCTGCATAATATTTGGGCTATTTTTAGAAACTACAGCTCTCCCACCGAGTGTGTAATTTATATAAGACTATGGGAATGCTGCCAATGCTATTAAATAAAATTCTGCAGTTCGTTTTTTAACAAATAGACTGTCTTTATAGTCTTTAACTTTAAAGTTATTGATTCGTTTTAACAAAACTTGTTTAGGCACAGGCAGATCTGTGAGTTTTCGTCTTCTTTTCTGTCAAAACTCGAAAGTTCCTTAAGCAAAAAATTTAACTTACTCAAATTTTTTGAGACAATTTCATAAGCCATGAACTCTTTATTGTTTGTTCCGTATTTTGTTTTGTTTGCTACAATTCTTCCGGCTTTAATTTTATTTTTAGTTTGCTTCGCTTAATATCCTTTATTGCATCCTTTGCATCTCTCTCGATCCTATTTTAGAAAATAATATTCTCCAGCCCCTCGACTGTTTTCACACATGACCATCCTTTGCGTGAAATTGTCAATAACATGACTAATGTTTTACTTCAGGTCATTAATCGTCTGCGAATTGTTAGAATAGACTCTGTCCTTGAGGAAGCCCCACAAGAAAAAATCAAGGAGGGTTAGATCGCATGATCTTGCAGGCCACTGCATATTACCAGTATTGCCATTGGTAGGCAAATTTCCCTAAATCTGGGGAAAAAAGCCCAGCAGCAGGGAAAAAGAGAAATTTACACTAATAACATTTTTTATATAAAAAAAATTGTATTTGGTGTTAAAAAGCATGGCGCATCTGATCAAAAGAAAATACTATTATTATGTAGTTTTGCTCAACAATGTATCTAGAATGTCGCAAAAAAATGGTCACGTTACGCGATCATTAAATACTACTTTACTATATTATCATTAAACGGAAAAGTCTAAACTATAAAACAAAGCAAAAAAGAAAAGTACTCTTTTTAAAAATGGAAGAAATCATTTCAAAGCGATTTGGCCAAAAATTTACTGTTTTCTGTATTTATTCAATTAGTCCAATGTCCAATTTCCTTTGGCAACTCTGTAAATTCAAGTTGATGATAATAAGCATTATTCTAAATATAATCATATTTTGTTTGTTTAATAAGTTTCAGTGGTGAATAGCGTGAGTCAGTTATTTTTCTCGTAAAAAATATTTCATAGTTATACATTTAATATAACAAAAAAACAGTTATTTAAAATTCCACAGTTACCCCCCTGTCCTCAAAATAAAGAGGGCGGGTAAATGTCAAAAGCATGTGTAAATATATCTCCCCATTCCCCTATTATCTCACCAAAATTTCAGGAAAATATTTTAAACTGTTTTTGAGATATCGCCTTGCAACACTTTAAAAAACTCACCCTGTAGAAGGATTCTTAAACACGCTTAAATTAATTTCCGCAGCAATCCCGCAGCAATTAACTATTATAATAAATGCATTAGACTTTGTGATGCCTTGTAGGTCCAAGGGTAAGCCAGAATAGGTAATAACATTAATAACTAACTGACAGATTAAAGTTCGACTATGAACCAAAGATAAAAAGGTTAGTGTTTAAATAAAAGTTTTATAAACTTAGTAACTCAAAAACTTGGTTGAAGCTACTTAAGTGACTCTGTCTACATAGCTTTAAGATTTTGAAGTTTTTTGATAAATAAAATACTGTATGAATTCCTTTACACTCTTGCTTAAAAAATAGACTACATTTCCCTTCTCTTCAGGCGCCCACGGTACGTTAGTACTTAGGCTTGAAGTCTACGTATCTTAGATAAAAAAACAGTATACAAGTAGACAAGTATACGAATAAAACAACTAAGTTTTGCACTATAAATTTATTTCTAAGTATTTTTGCAAATTGATAGAGAAGCGGGTACTTTAAATATGTATTTGCTACAGTAATATGACCAAACTTATTCTAGCAACAGGTTTTACGATAAATATCATTTAGAAACCAAGCAAATCTCTGAAATATTAAAATAATTCATAATTACAACTTATTAACAATGGCAGAATAAAACTCGTGATATTTTGACTGATCAGTTAGGAGACCAGTACTTAATAGCTCTGTTCGCACAAGAATCACAAACCAGTCTGAGCCAATGAAATTGCTGGAAACCAGTTGGCAAACTGTCACGTTACCAAATAACTAAAACTCGATTGGCGCTGATCGGTTTGTGATTTCTGTACGAACAGAGCTAATATTAAACCATTCTAGTGAGTTCCCGAAGGAAGTTTTTTGCAACTTATTATATTATCATTTATTTATTTATCTATTGCATAAAAAACATTATATCTGAAAATAATATGTACATACTTAACGTTAAATTAACAATTCATGCAATTGCACGGTTAGTTTAATGAAAAAAAGTTAAAGTTATCTTGCACTATCCAACAGACAGGGAAAGTAAAATCTCCATTCGTTCTCTCAAGCAGTTCAGCAGTTTTGTTAGTATAATAAACTAGATACTTTAATAAATGAAAAAGCTATGAAAGAACGCAAGAACCACATGATTTGCAAATTCTAATAAAACATAATATACTCTAAATTTTTTCTGATAAAACTGTGTTGCGAATCGCTGCTTATTAGAATCAATTTAAAAAGTATTTAATAAAATAAATTTACCGCAATTGCCTAATTTCAATGTTTATACATTTAAAATAGGTTTTTAATGTTTTAAAAAAATTGACAGGCCTTATAAAAGCACTGAAATAAGTATGAAATAATATTTACAGTTATTTATTACTAAGCCCTTGGATGAATTAGAAAGGATTCGGTGTTCCGTATACTGTGAGCGTATCGAACGTGAAGCCTGTTTATTTGTTGTTTGTTATGAAAACATCTTACCCTAGAGGTCCAGTTCACGAACTTTAAGGAATTCCGTAATTGAATCAAGAATGTTAGTAGAAAGAGATAAAATAGCATTGGAGTGTTGGAGCTCAGAAGTGTTGCTGTCGCTGTTGGTCGCTTAGGAAATACGTCTGAACACTCGGTTACAAGTATGTCTTTGTCTAATGAACTAGAAAAGAAAAAGTGCAACTTACAGATTTATAAATGACTCGGAGCGACTTTAAATAAGCCTTTAGAAATAATGAATTTAAGAGCTTTCTAACCTAAATTTATTATTATTTAGCAGAAAATAAAATATTTTAGGGCTTTTATTACTTTTAGTAAATCTTGTGATGCTTCTAACGTATTTTTTGTACAAAAATACAAGGTAAAATACGATGTGGCCAGTGTTCACAAATTGTGTTTACAGTGTCGCTTAGAATGGTTTGTTTTTGCTTCAAAGAATGTTAAATCATCCCCTATCCATTCTTAATTCATCCAAGACTAAGCCAAACGGGAATAAAATTACACTTATTTCAACTTTAAGTAATTTGTACACCAAAGTTCAAAATTTCTTCTAAAAGTCGGCGCACTTTCAAAGTGTAAGAATCCGTAACGATAACGCATGGAAAGTTAATAATAAGATGCGCCGACTTCAAAAGTTGGCGTACAAATTACCTAAATTAGAACGCAATTAATTTGGCTTACTTGAAGTCTGTTCATTTAAAAATCTTTCTTTTTAATGTTTTAATCAGTATAATCTTTTAAGCATAACGATAATGTTAACATTTTTAGTACACCTATTTTCTACCTCTTTTAAGTATGAAGTTGTCAACTACCATGTTCGAACTATCAGTGACTTTGAACCACGATGAAAAGTAAAGGTGACATTCGAAGTGTCAACCATATTCGAACTATCAGAAACTTTGAATCACGAGGAAAAGTATATGCAATCATTAATATATTGGGTAATTATGTAGTATACCCATTTCTGCTATTTTTGAGTTTTTTGGAAAAATTCTTTTATGATCACATTCTACTGTCTTTCCTGGTTGCCAATATACGTGCGCACATAAAAAATTATGTTGCTTTTTTATTAATTTTAAAATTTTTTATCTTTTAGGTTAGCTTTTTCAATGAAACCCGTGGTACATATACTCGAAATTTCTGATGCCAAATTTACAAATCGTTTTTCCCACAAATACTGGTAGCTTTACATAAAGTTAGCGGGAAAATGCGAAAATGAACCAAATTTAACCAAAAGCGCAAAAAGATGACCCCAACCAACACACTGGCCGCACCGATCCCTCTTCGCTTAGATCGAAAATATTAGATCTGTCACCTAATTGACCGACTTAGAAAAGTTTATTATGCGAACGGTGGATCGGAGGGCACCCTAAGGTCGGAACAGGGTTAGCACCTGGTTAGGGGCCCTGACCAGTCTCTTTCCTCGCAGGCGAAGAGGGATCGGTGCGCCAGGGTGTTGCTTGGGGTCATTTTCGGCTGTATCCTAGAAGCGGTACAAAGTTCGCCAAGATTAATTTCATCTGGGATAAAAAATAGGTAAACGTGGCAACACCAGACACAGCAATATTGTTGAAAATGTTGACAGGTGGGAAAATAATGGCGGCTAATAGCGGCTTAAAGTGGAATTTTGTATAGAGGAAAGCAATTTTCTTAGCTATTAACCGTTTTTCTTTGATTTTACACTTCATTACGTTGGGAAAAGTGTTGTTAAGCCTTTTACGATGTTGTGTTTTTCGCTATTACCCGCCCAGCACCCCTATTCGCTCACAAGTCCCGTTTCATTAAAAATTATTAAAAAACAACATAATTTTTTATGTGCGCACATATATTGGCAATCAGGAAAGACTGTAGAATGTGACTATAAACCAATTTTTTCAAACAACGCAAAAATAGCAGAAATGGGTATACTACATAATTACCATATATATTGTGACATTTTAAGGGTCAAGTTGTCAACTACCATGTTCGAACTATCAGAAACCACGATGAAAAATAGGTAATCATCAATATATTGTAACATTTTGTTAGTCAAGTTGTCAACTACCATGTCAAATCATACAGTAAACCAAATAAACTAACTTATCCTCTCTTGCAATTCTTACGTTTCTGAATATATGAAATATAATAATTCATTTTAATATGAAACGTACAATCAATAAAATATGGGTATATTTATGCAAGCGACCTACATCAATATCTAAAGCAGTATTTAAATATTTCTATGTATATAGTAAGCGTTACCTTATGAATGAAAAAATTACGATAATTACTAAAATATTAATTGTACTGATTTTGCTTTCATATCTATAATTTCTGTGTTACCAAACATAATGTTTTATTTGCGTAAGTATACAGTTCCTGCATAACGTAATAAAAAACCAGGAAACAAAAATTGTAATGGACGAGTTTTACGCTCTAGTACTTATGACGAAAGTGAAAAATACGATTACGCTAGAGATACCTGGTACGTTGAAGAAATATATGATAAGGAAAAGTGTAATGGCTTTGTGGTTTGTTGGATTTTAGTATAAAACATAAAAATTAGTCGTACGTTATACAAGAACTATAACTATTTTAGCTATTTCTTTAAACAATTCTAGAAAACTAAATATTTGCAGAATTTTTTTTTTAACAATTTTCTGAATTTTTTTTTTCTTGAAAATCACTTTTGAAAAACATAACTGTTCAAAGTATGTTTCCTCGACAAAACATTTTTCCAAAAATTACTCTTTTAGAATAAACATTTTTTTTCAAGAGGCAGTTTTTCCAAAATATAGTTTTTTGAAGATCAATAGACAAGTTTACCGTGTTCAGACTTTCAAAGAATAATACTGACTATTTTCTTTAAACTGCTAGATTCTTTGAAATTTCTTTTACTTCGAATCTGTTGAAAAATTAAACGAAATTTTCCACTTTGCATATGCTAATAGGTAATGCGTATTGCATATTGTTAACAATCACGTGTAAGGAATTCAAGACATATCATGATGTGCGGAAGCAGCCCTACTCAAAAGGCTTCCTCTACCACGTTTAATTGTAGCTTTAGCTAAAAAACTTGAAGTTAATCATGTATGCTTTTCAATATTACGTTCTTTCAGTGATCTACCGTCCAGACTAAACACTGTGTGTTGATAGATATTTGCTAAATAGATTTAAATTATCCTTGGACTAATCATAATTGCTGGAAGTTCAGGAGATTCTAGATGCAAACTCCCAGGGCAGTAATGAGATATTCTTTAATTCGTATGTCCATTTGCTTTTTCTGTAAATTTTCATATATTTTTACTTCATTCCCCTTTCGTTATAAAGTAAAGTATTTTCGAGAAACTGTAGTTGGGTAAAAGAAATTGTGATGAAATGACCCATTGCTCTTTATCAGGCACTCCTCTTCGCTTTAACTCTATTTACCAATCAAACACAGATTGTAAGCAGGATGGGAGAATTGGAAAACAGTCTGAGGTATGCCATGTGACCGTAGAATCAGCACGAGAAGGCTACCTAATCTATAAAACCGTACTTCTGTCTATAAAACGGACCTGCTCTGATGTATAATGCGAAAGCATGGCCAATAAAAAATATGTAATGTTTTTAGACGTGACGTGAATAGGGATGTTAAGATGGATGTGTGGAGCAACAAAAAGAGACATAGTTTGAAATAAAAAAAAATAAGGACACCAAGGTTGTAGAAATTAGAAACTTAGTTGTCTTATTCTTACATTTGCCAATTTAAAACTGTTGGTTATCAAATTAGACTTGTCTAGCGTTGGATAATCTGGCTGATAATTCCTGTAATGAATTATATTATTACATTTCGTTCCTACGTGTCTACACTGGAAAGTTCTTTTTAACAAATAAATACTTTTTATAACAAATAACTGAGTAGCAACAATGTTATAAACCAAAATAGTAGTAATAAACGCTGAATACCATACATCCATAAATTCATACTCTACATCTACAAATCTACATCTCTATGTAACTACCAGAACTTATCTTGTACCAGACTGTAATAAAACTTTTCTGACGGTATAAGTTTTCTAGTTCCCGACCTAAAAATGCAGCGGTTTATCTAACATATGACATGCCGCTATCTACTTCATTTTACGTGAAAATTTCTTTCATAATTTGTTGTAATGTTACTCACGTACAGAAGAGATGTGTTTAAGAATTTGACTTGAATTTAAAGAGAACATAAAACGTTTTAAGGTCAATTTAATAGTAAAGTAAATGAGATTTACGCTTTTTATACCCGATGTTCAAAGATAAATAGTGCATGTAGTGTCATAACCATCACACTACCATTTTAATAACAAAATTCGGCACTTTGTCGTAGATTATATTAAAATATTAAATATTTTACAAAAGTAAATATGTGTTGATTTGCATTTTCAATGTGTTTCTTGAAAGGAAGGTAAGAAAATGTGCAAATTTACTCTTTTTAGGTAGGTATTTGTTTAATGGATCAAATGTAGAAAATTGTTGAATGACAAATAAAACAAAACAATAAAATATTTTTAAATTGTTTAAGGTATAATATGAATAACAAAAATATTAGAATACAATTTAAAATATTAATTTAGTGGAAAATAAATTTAGCGTTGAATTAAGAATACATTTTTTCTGCATTAATTCCTAGATTTTTGTTAAGTTTCGGCAATTTTTGGCGATGGACGTGCCTCACTATATCGTGAGGCATCAGATCAATTTTTTTTAGGATAATTTAGGCTTTAAAGAGTTATAACTCTGTATTTGCAGAGTAAGTGAAAATGTCATATAGTATGACAATGGTAAATGATTTAAATCACAACCTTTTATTTCTAGCATTGAGAGCAACTTGAAAAAATTGCCACAATATCTTTGCTTTGCTCAACAGTTTTTTTTATGATTCTTATACATATGACTCTTAATTATTAATACTACAAAACTGCCAGTCTGATATGCAAATATTAAGAATATAATTATTTTAAATCAGGCCAATATAAAAATTGTTAAATTGTAGTTTTCCCGAGTTTAAAAATTATTAAGTTACCAGAATGTCCTATGCAGGCATAAGCACCAGTTTTAGGTACAGCTATTTCCACTATCTATATGTACTAAAACACAATGGCGCGTTAATAAAAGTAAAATTAACACCAAGCATCACACAATTGTCTTATTATGCCTGCTTTTATGATATTATGTACAATAATAATAATTAAAAACTTTTCCTTTCTTTTACCATTACTTAAAACAGTTTAAAGCAACAAAGCTCCCACGATTATTTTTGACATAATATTTCTCATAAAACATTTTGGTTTAGTGTTTGCTTAATTAGTGTGTATCAATTGTTTTTAATTACCACTTTCAATGTTCTTACAATTTTATGAATGGTAACCAAATATGAAATTGTACGTAATAAATCTAAAAGGGGAAAGTTAAAAAGTAAAAAGTAAAAATCATATCTACAATAGAAGTAACTATAATATACATATTATATATATTATATATATATATATATATATATATATATATATATATATATATATATATATATATATATATATATATATATATATATATATATATATTATATATATATATATATATATATATATATATATATATATATATATATATATATATATATATATATATATATATATATATATGTATATATATGTATATATATATATATATATATATATATATATATATATATATATATATATATATATATATATATATATATATATATATATATATATATATATATACAGGGTGTCTAGAAAAGGTCTGTACAAAATGCTACCACGTATGCGTGAGACTAAAATAAGACGATTTAACCCAACTTACCTATATCCAAAAGTGTTTCGTTAGGGAGATACAGAGCCCCAAAAGGGTACTTAACGATTTACTTCTTTGGCTCTAACTTTTGAACCGACCTGTATAATTTAATGAAATTTTAATATTTTATGTTGGCCATAAAGACTCATAAAACCATACTACAGTAGATGTTTGACATCGTCAGGGAAGTCAGGAACGGACTTGCCACCACACTTTTTGGGCCAAATTTTTTACAGGTATCATTTTACTGAGCTGAAAACTGATTTTTTAAATACTTTGGTCATTCCTCTTTGAAAAAGGTACTCTACATTTGTTTCGATAAAATTATCCGTTTTCGAAAAAATTAAGTGTTTGTATAATATTTGAACTAATTTAATCAGAATACTACTACTACTACTTTCACATTTTTAACATTTTTCTGTTTAAGCGATTTCTGAAATATCAAAAAGATTCAGTTTTAAGTACTTTATATGATTCAACTTTTACCTGTCAATAACACATTGTTAACGAAATAAAAACGACGTGTTTTATTGTAGTATTGTAGTATTATTTCAATAACGTGTTATACAAAACCTTAATTTTTTCGAAAACGGTTAATTTTATCGAAACAAATGTAGAGTACCTTTTTCAAAGAGGAATGACCAAAGTATTTAAAAAATCAGTTTTCAGCTCTGTAAAATGATACCTGTCAAAAATTTGGCCCAACGAGTGTGGTGGCAAGTCCGTTCCTGACTTCCCTGACGATGTCAAACATCTACTGTAGTATGGTTTTATGAGTCTTTATGACCAACATAAAATATTAAAATTTCATTAAATTATACAAGTCGGTTCAAAAGTTAGAGCCAAAAAAGTAAATCGTTAAGTACCCTTTTGGGGCTCTGTATCTCCCTAACGAAACACTTTTGGATATAGGTAAGTTGGGTTAAATCGTCTTATTTTAGTCTCACGAATACGTGGTAGCATTTTGTACAGACCTTTTCCAGACACCCTGTATATATATATATATATATATATATATATATATATATATATATATATATATATATATATATACAGTGTCTCTATTTACGGAGGAACTACATGGAAAACTTTTCTGTTGTTAGTTTTACGATAAAAAGTTCTGCATGATCTAAGTCTACAACCTACAACGCAGCCAACAGATATCAAAATTTTTCAGTGATCGGTTTGTCCGAAAAAATGAATTTTGCCCAACAGTAAAGTACCTTTGTTTTTGATAAAATTGGTAATTGTTATGAAGGAAAGTTTATCAGAATTAAAGTCTACGCTCTGATATGCAGTCAAATCCATCTACCCTAAAAAATATATTTTTTTTATTTTTACAAATTTTTTTCAAGTTGATTCTATCTAAAAAAATTTCAAATTTAATTTAACTGTGTAATTCGCAGTACCAAACATTTATCTTTTTTGTTTATTAAAAGCATGTGTTTCGTTTCGTAATATGTTTTTTAAAAAATTGGCATTTCATTTAAATAATTAATGATTTCATAACCTAATCACATATTTTAAGAGTTATTATTATAATTGCATATTAATATTATAATTGCAGTTTTTAATTCTGATAAACTTTCCTCTACAACAATTGCCGATATTGTCAAATATAAAGGTATTGGCAAAATTCATATTATCTGTCAAACCTTGTATGCGAGTGAAAAATTTTGATAACGACAGGTTTTCACTTAAATAAAAAACTTCACTTCCGGTAAAATTGTTTTAAAGGTCGGAGTGACTAAAAAATGTCAATTTATACACTTGTAGTACACTGAAATTATTGGTATGGTCTTATTTTAAATATTATTAAAAAAGGTGGTAACTACTACCTTTGTCACCCGGCATAAACCAGAATATAACTTGAGACATGTATAGGATATTTTTCAAACTATTTTAAAATGTCTGTCATTAAAAATTCATAGATAGTATTCAAAAACTGTCAACAACTGGGCAGGAAATCAATTAACATACCGGTAGTAATTCATTTTATTTAATATGTGAGAATCATTAACAAACGATAAATAGGTATGTTGAAATAGTTTATTTTTATATGTAGTAAAGATAGTAGTGTTAACACTAAATTTTGACTAAATTTTGTCACTTGCAGTGATTATTACTTATTTTGTAAAAAGTGTAGTCATGCAGTAGAAAAATAAATGAACCTATTTTTCCGAATTCAGCAAAAGTAAAATAAATTAAGGTTATGCTTTTGTAAAAAGAAACGAAAGACACTTTTTTATTATCAAGAAAAATTAAAATAGTGTTTTTTATGATATACCTTTTGTTGATTTTAAAGATTAGTATCTTAATATAAAGCAGTAAAATCCCGAAAAAACTTTATTTTAAAGAAATTATTAGATGCAGGTCGGAATATATGTTACATGTATAATGAAATTTTAAGTGGTTTTTGGTTATTCTTAAAAGGGCTTTATCCATAAACTTTAAGAAATGGTGCATCAGTGCCAAGTGTGTGGAAAAATAGGTTCTTTTCATCCATAACCGTCTTTTCACAGGTGTGCTCGGTGGAATACAGACGGTCCATTTTGATGGTACGCGGAGTCAGAGTTATAGCTGTGTGGGCTTGACCATTCACTTGACTGTGGCACTCCATCTCCAGTCTAGATGCATAGATCTGCGTCTATTATCCAGTTCTTGATTCGAGACTCGTTTAGAAAAATTATTGGTGAAGTGAATAGTACTATCGTCAGTGCGCTGTGGATAGGATTGGCAGTTGAAGAGAGCAGGTCAGTAATGTGAAGAAGGAGTGGAGTTGGTGACAGTACAGCACTGAACATTGAATTTCGCCAGCATCGATAGAATGGAAATTAGATGAGCGACCGCCCACCAAGACAGATATGAGCCGATTTGAGAGGAAGCTACCGATCCAGGCACATAGTTTGGGAGGGAGGTCATAAGAAGGTGATGAGTGCAGCATGCGATACTTGCTCTTAGTGCATCAACGCACGTGCTGAGACGCGCATTCATCAACGTCGGTGTATGGGAAAATTTTCCGGTACGTTGACCGAAAAATTTGTCTACACACTGGCGAATATCAACGCGCGTACATCAACGTGCGTTCATATATTAATACATGTGCGTGTGTCTATAGGCTCCTTTTCAGGAGGTTAACTAAAAGGAAAAATTAACGTATTCTTAAAAATAAAATAACTTATTCAAGCTGGTGAACAAAAAATGTGAAGAAATATTACACCGTACTACGACAAACACTTATGTAAGTGCGTAAGAGAACCCTGTTATTACAAATGGATTGTTTTATTTGTTTCAGTATGTTGATTAAACAAGATCATTACTTTAACGATTTGCCGTAACAGCTAATATAAACAGTGACGTTAATCACAACGTATTAATGCTAGGATTTATTGCGGTTTAAGTATTATTTGTGGAATTTGTGGAAAAAATTTTCTGACGTATGGATTACCCCCATACACCCTCAATTCTCAACAAAAATTCAAAAAATCCAAACAGGCCATCCAACCCACCTATCTTTAGTAAAATTTTCCGCTAAATCCGAAAATGGTAAAGAAAAGTTTTTCTGACTTATGGATTCTCCCCATACACTCTCAATTCCCCCCAAAAATTCAAAACAACCAAACTGGCAATCCAACCCACCTATCTTTAGTAAAATTTTCCGCTGAATCCAAAAATGATAAACATAAATTTTTCTGACATATGGATTCCCCCCAAACACCCTCAATTGCCCCCAAAAATTAAAAACATCCAAACTGGCCATCCAACCCACCTATCTTTAGTAAAATTTTTCGCTGAATCCGAAAACAAAGAAAAAACATTCTGACGTATGGATTCCCCCCACACACCAAATTGCACCCACAAAAACAAAATGGGCTGTGTTTTATCATTTTCCGATTCAGCGGAAAATTTTACTAAAGATAGGTGGGTTGGATGGTCAGTTTGGATTTTTTTAATTTTTGGGGGAATTGAGGGTGTATGGGGGTAATCCATACGTCCGAAAATTATTTGTTTAGCATTTCGGTTTCAGGGGAAAATTTTACTAAAGATAGGTGGGTTGGATGGCCAGTTTGGATTTTTTAATTTTTGGGGGGAATTGAGTGTGTATGGGGGGAATCCATACGTCAGAAAAATTTTTCTTTATCATTTTCGGATTCAGCGGAAAATTGTACTAAAGGTAGGTGGGTTGGATGGCTAGTTTGGATTTTTTGAATTTTTGGTGGGAATTGAGGGTGTATGGGGGGAAATCCACACGTCAGAAAATTTTCTTTTTATCATTTTCGGATTCAGCGGAAAATTTTACTTAAGATAGGAAGGGCCACGTCTCTAACACAAAAAAAAATTTTTTTGTCGGTCTGTGTTATTTTTAAGTGATTTGTCTTGAAATTAAATTCATTAAGCACATTTTTATAATGACAATCATTCCGTAAGGAAAAGTTGTTCATTTATATGCAATTTTAAGTTATACGAGTTACTTGTTTTCTGTGTTTGGAGTATAGTCCTGATCTAAAGCTTTGGGAGGGTGGACGAAGCTCCATGGCACTTAAGCCTCCTCAGGCACATTTTGCATGAGTCTAGTTCTGGTTCAAAACATTTAGTCATACATACCTGAAACAAAATATAAAAATTACTAACTTTTAGCTTAATTTTAAGAAAACAAATTTTAGACTGTGCAGCAAACTGAAGGATAAGGACAAAATATTGGTTAAAATAATTATATATTATATTAATATGACGAGCAATCATGTCTTATTGAAAATAAAGTTTACCGTGTATCGTTTGTGTCAGAATACCTCTAAGAAGACATAAAGTCCTTATGGCAGACCTTAGGGGCTTGAGGCAACTTATCTACAATTCTAAACGATTTGTGTTATGGCACTGACTATTATTAAACACGAATCTGAACTCTATTTTAATTTAAACTCAAAGCATTAGTAAAATCGTTACGACAGATTCTAATTTCATATCAATATAAGGTAACATATCAAGAATTCGAATTAAAGGTATATGTAAATTTGATTTGCATTCATAAGATAATTATGGTAATCATTTACCATTTGCAGACACAAACTTTCAGCATTACCGTCATTTCAAGACTTTAAGAGTCATTGTCATTAATAGATGATGATATTATGATCCTTACTAATTTGCGTAAAAGCAAAACTGCTTCAGAAATTAATAGATAAGCATTAATCTAAATTATTTTTAAAATTAATAATTTCTATATTATCTGATGGGTGTCAAAATAGAGGGTACCTAGGAATTTACTTTTTAAATAAAACCAACAGTTTTAGAAAAATAACATGCTACTTTATTTTATCAAAAAGTAGAGATATAGCAGCTGTGTTTAAACAAAAATATTCTCCAAATGTCCCCATCGGCTGTTTCTACAGTTACCTTTTTCTACAGATACTGTCTCTATAGATAACCGTTCTTTGCGAAAATGGTCAATACCATTTTGGCACAATTGCTATTCAATTCTGCCAATTATTTGGCGAATGTTTTGCTTCAGGTTAGTAATCGTCTGCGGATTTTTGGAATATAATTTGTCCTTGAGGAAGCCCCACAAAAAAATATCGAGGGGGACAGATTAGGCATGATCGTGCTAAAGGTATATTTTTACTTGTGCGTCTGGCGGTAGCGTCCGGCGGTAACCGCTAGCGGTAGCGTACTGCTTTACTATATTTTATATGGCGCTATTTTCATTTATGCGTCTGAGCCGCGCGGCCCGACGTCCGAACGCGCGCGTCCCTGTCACGACTGCTCATAGTAGCAGTCTAGCCGCCGACCGCGACGGTCGCGCGATCGGTACAGTTTAGGTAATTGTTTTAAGTCTGTAAACGCATTTTTCGGTGTTCACTGCTTTTTTTTACATCATGGCTCCACAATTTACTGCAAATGAAGACGAATTACTAATTAAAGAAGTTAGAAGGTATCCCGCCCTTTTTGATGCTCGTCTTGCTTTAAAAATGGGATCAACTTTTTGACGCTTTTTTCTCTGTAAAGCCAGTTCCTCTTCTTCTTCGTCATCTTTAATTAAGAGTACAGCAGCGAGTTCTTTTTTATCCATCTACTGTACGAGATACTGCACTTAACTGTCGTTTCTAAACAAGCGCCAAAATGACAACGCTTTTAGCAAAAACACACAGACGCGACCGCCAGTCGTTACCGCCGGAGGTTACCGTCGAACGCTGCCGCCAGACGCATTCAGCGAAACCATACCTTAAGGACGTTTATTCAGAAAATACATCGATATTTTTTGCGATGCAATGCATCGTTCGACGACATCGATGTTTTCGGTATCGGAAAAAAACATCGATTTTTTCCGACTTATCGACTTAACTTGCGAATAAAGTGAAATTTGGAATTGTCCTTTAATTTCTTTTGATTTTACACACTTATATTCTATGTTTTTAAAGGCAAATAGAATCTTGCGCAATTAATAAAAAATCGGTCAAGTGCCAGCTACACTTGCAGTGGGGCTGCAGTCCCCCCCCCCCCCCCCAACCAACATCCTAGACACACAAAACTTTAAAACGTGCACTACTAATTGAAGAAATACACCGAATGGCATTATACAGACCACCCCCCCCCCCAAACAAATCAGCCCCCCCAAGACAAATCCTTGGTGCGCCCATGACGAGAACTGTCATCTCCCTATTTAATAGCCAGTAGAACACTTCAGAGCTGTACTGGCGAATCCATAAAAAATTGGATAGTAATAACCGTACACAAATTTACTGGATAAGTGATTTTTAGTATTATGTAAATTAGCTCTTACACGCAGTTTATTTACGGTCCGGCACCGCCCTTGCGAACCCAAGTAATTAGACATAATTAGGAAATTACAATTGATGACAAATAATTTAGTCAAACATGATCGTAATATCTGATCTAAAAAGTCAATCAACCAATCAAAATGTAACCAGTTTCCGTTAGGAATAATGTTAGAATGAACTTAATTTTTATTTTGACTTTTAATAACTGACCACTTATTAATGGGAACACATTAATTTTTCCCTCGTGGATTTTGTAGCAATTATATTGATTTGTGATGTAATTATTCAGAATGTTTTTAGGAAACCGTATTTTATAATTATTTATCGCCAATCTTTTGTCTGGTGCATTCTTTCACTAGATAAATTCACAGTAAAACTCTACTTGTATTTTACACTATTGATATAATTTTTAATATTCCTGTAATTTAACTTTATCATAAAGCGGCGCAAATGTACTAGTTTTGTTTATTTATAATTGGTTTGTATTTATTTATTAAAACATGCGACTTGACCACTTATTAGTTATTTTCGCATTAATTTAGAAGTATAGGTCCCGCTGATAAATCAATAAGTATTAGGCAATTATTATTAAATATTATACAATATTTTAATATGCATTCTATGAAACTCTATATAACTGATTAAATATCAATGCATATTTAATTTGCTACTGTACTCATAAGACAACAAACAACTTTATTTACTCAATGTTGTAACTGCTATTTTAACAGTAATTGTGCCAACTAAGTTTACATTATGCGACAAGTAAGGAAATAAATAAATTAATACTTGTTCAATATGTGATTACGATTGGGACATAATTATTTATTTTAATAATTAATTGCAGACCTGATCAGTTACTAGCCAGCTTTCCATAGCTTAAACCGTAAACGAACAAGCTTCAAAGGCACCAGTTTCATCTGCTGTTTACTTAAAACTTGCCTAGGAGTACCGATAGAATCTCTTCCAAGGGGTCACAAACGGTAGAATAATATAGTGTAAAAAATAATAAAATTTCTGATCAACTTTTAAAAGAAGATGTAGCCGTTCCATAGATCTTAGCTCTTCTGTGGCGCGGACAGCGATAATCCTTTGATTTGAAGGGTTTCAGAGAGAATAATTCACTCAAAAGAACAGAGGAAGTCTTCAGAACCAACACAGAGGTGCATGAATGAAATTGTCTACTTGTTTGACAACACTTACAACAAAAAGCCTCTGGAGAGAATGAACAACCTAAACTGGTGACTTGCTTTCTCACAGGACTTGAACTTCGAAGTTATCACCTCAAATAAGGAGAAATGCTGGGGGACTGTAGGATAAGTGCGGTAAAGAAGTGATTTTTACAATATTTCCAGTGATGTTTGAACTCGAAACGTGGACAATAAAGAAAATTCATAAGAGGGGGTAAGACGTAAATGAAATGAGAGAATGTTATCCAGGAGAGACAATATTTGAGCTAAAAAAATAAGGGGAACGACCAAGGTTGGGGAAATATTACAGAAGATAAAAGAAATAACTACAGTGGTACATGCATCTGATAAAAAGGGATAACGACTATGTAGGTGTAAGGGTAACAGTAATGGAAGTCTGTGGAGGGAGGAGTAGACGAAGATCCAATTAGGACCATGTTATTGCTCATTGGGAACATCAAACCAGATATTGGTGGATCGAGTCAAGTAAGAACGATTTAAATAAGAAGCTGAAGAGCTGGGGTTGTTGAGATAAGCTAAGACAAGTTTACTTCAAATGAAGTTGGAATAATACTCAAAAAAGAAGAATAAAAGTGAATTTCAACACTTATAAATATGTATAGTATGTATTAGCATTATTTCTAGTTGACACAGTTTTTTCTTGATTCTAATCAATGAGCTTTGATCAAATGCGTTTTCCTTGCAGAGGTGTACAGAAAGATAAGTTTGTGGTAGAAATTCAACTGTAATTTTAACAAAACATAATGCAGTGACAATAACACATGCAATTCGTTTATGACAACGTGGACAAGAAAAGGGATGTTGCAGGCTTGTCTTTTGGTATGTCAAAGGCTTTCGACACTATTGATATTGATTTTGTATTAAGCAAGATGTACGAACTGGGATTGAGAGGTGAAATATCGGACTTATTATAGTCCTACGTAACAAATAGAGGAGTTTGTGTGAAAGTCGATTGCGTAGTCTCAAGTTTAAAGCATGTAGATATGGGTGTTCCTCCGGGCTCTGTTTTTGGGCCACTTATATTTCTCTTATTTATAAATGACTTGCCGGATTATCCAGGGGCTAAATGCATTATTCTTTTTGCTGATGATGTCAGGGTCTGCATATCTGTAAAGTCTGCTGATGCTGTGCAGGAGAGGGACGTATGTGTAAAATTCGCGACTTGGTGTGAGATAAATCGACTAGTAAAACCGTTCTTTTAAATTGAAAACAAACAAACTTGATATTAATGTAACGATGACTGGGACAAATATTGTATGTCTATGAAGCACTAAGTTTCTCTGGGTCGTAACAGAGAGTGATCTCTCTTTTCAGGGGCTTGTGGATAGAGTCTGTAAAGCCTTAAACTTTAAAATTATGCTACTTTACAGCTTAAGTCTAAACTTGATGGGAAAAGCCTCCTTAGTGTGTATTATGCATTGGTACACTCTCTTCCTTCTTATGGTGTTATTTTTTGGGGAAATTCCGCAAGAACTACCATGGCTAGAGTGCTCCAAAAGCGCATGTTAAGACTGATATTTGGCATTGGGCCTAGTGTAGACCAAAGTTTGAACAACACGAAATACTAAATTTTCCAGGTACCAATTTGAGCCAACAAATAATACACATAGTTATCCAACAAGGCATGGCGAGCTAATGAGGATATATTGCCACAAATCAGCTTTGTATGAAAAGTCACCGCTGATATGGGCTCAAACTATACAATAAACTTCCTCATCATGCTAAGAGTGTAAAGAATGTGAATCGTTTCAAAAAAGAGATCAAGAAACTACTTTTGTCAAAATGTGTAATTTCTATGGATGAATTTGACCTGTAACTATTCGTCTGTTATTAAATATTAAAAATTGTTGTCTGTGTTTTATTTTTTTAAATTTTATTACCACTGTAACTGCTGTTTGTACATTTTCTTCTCTTTTTTCTTTTTATTGTTTGACCAGGCATTAAACTTATTTAAAGACTTTACCTTGTTTTTATTTTGATATTGTACGGCAGTCTTAGAGGACAATAAAGATCTATTCTATTCTATAAGAATAAGAGTAAGTTTTTAATGACGATTAAGGCCCGGTTTCACAATGCCTGGTCACCACAAGGTTAGGATACAACCTTGGGTGAAGTTCCACAAAGCGTTTCACAGTTTATGGTTAGTAAACCAAATGTATACTTCTCGATGTGACACATACCACAGGTTAACCATAAGTTCAAGGATAGGTGACCAAAACGCTTACCATATATTGTGAAACCGGGCCTAAGTCATTAATAACGCTGACAAGACAATTTGTCAAAACCTAATTGAGCAAATGGAGGATCTTAATAAATTAAGTTCTTAGTAAATTAAGATCTTAATAAATTAAGATCTTAATAAATGAAGAACCAATAAATTAAAACCTTCTAGTTGATTTAAGAACTGGTTTATTACAAATCTTGAACCTTTTTAATGCGTCTCAGTGCAAAAGTTTATTTCGGAAGTAATTTTAAAAACAGTATTATGTATGTACATTGTACATGTTACAGGAAACATCCTATTTCAGGATATACTAGTTTGGCCTAGGACATATTAAAACGACCGGCTGTTGTTAGGACGTTTGTATTTTTCCTAGGACATACTGGGGTTTACTCAGTATTGGTTGATCAGTTTTTGTTTTTAATCATATAACAAAAAAGACATAATTAAAAACAAAAACTGATCAACCACTACTAAGTAAACTCCAGGGCCATGCTGGTTTATCCTAAAAAGAATTTTGCAATACTAGTACGTCCCAGGAAATGTCCTAACAACCGCAGGAAGTTTTAATATATCCTAGGCCAAACTAGAATATCCTGAAATCGGATGTTTCCTGTAACATATACATTATAGTCATACATAGTCTCGATAAGACGTTAGCAGAGCAGAAAAAAGTTCTCTTATAAATCTCTGTATCACAATAATACTAGAACATCGTGTCAACGCTGTCTAGATATAGCGGTACTCTGTCCATCAATATATAGTATGACTTCCTTATAGTTTACTATTTCTGCGGTAAGCAATACTACCTCATTTCGTTCCGAAACATAACTAAACCATATGTAATAGGATATACTTACAAGAAAATAAGAAAATAGTCTGGTATCGAACAACAGTTATACTGTAGGTCAAACAAACAGATTCTTAGTCCGACTTTCCATAGCATAAAATACATATTATATCTGCCAGTGTTTTTCGTAGAATTATTGTAATTGTAACGTATTTACTGTTTTATTATTTCGCCAAGTACCCATAAATATTACTATCTGACAAGGCTTGTATTGTAATGGTAGCCATTAACCTTATATCGAATGTGTTATATAAAAGTGTCTGTTTTGTATTGACGTGGAAACGTTTAAGAATTATTTACCTGTTCTACTTTTCGAATAGGACATGTTTTTGTTTGTATGCCCTCTTTATCTCCACGATTTGGTCTTTAGTAATTACAGCTTTTAACAATATTTCTTTGTTGTTAATATATTGTTTGTTAAGCTCAGTCCTATATTTGCAATCAAGTCGAATTTATTAGATTGCTAAACTGGAACCGGATAACCTAATGGAGTTTGAAACTGAACACCTATTAAAATTTTAAATCTTGGATTTACAGTCCCCACTAAGATCCAGAACCAAAAGAAAGTATTGTCAGAAATAGAATAATAATTTGTTTAAATATGTCGTCGCGACGTACACAGACGTCGTATTTTATTTGAAAACAAAATTAATTTAAAAGTACTAATAAACGTATTATTAAAAAAAAAACCTTATTCTTATTAGATAGAGTCTCAATTTTATTTTTCGATTTTGAATATCTTTTGCTTTGAAATACATAATCGAAAAAAATATAGACTGCCTGGATCAGTTTATGTGTCAGTTAAATACAGGGGCGGATTGGCCAACCGTGACATCCGGACAAATCCCGGTGTAGTGAGTTCCAGTGGAGTGCTCCCTGCTCAATTGCAACATTATCTTTTTTCTATGTTCTGACAGCCCACGTAGACCGAAGTTTAAGTACTATGTACCGTGGGTGTACTGGGGAATCCGACTCACACATCCAGGGCTGGAAACATCCGTAGGGACTTCACCAGCCCTTTAAGAGGATATGAGGGGTGGTACCACGTCGGACGAGGAAGGAATCCTCTACCACCTTCCGGATTTGGATGGTCTGATTTACATGTATTGTCGGCCCGTTTTGACTGTCCCAATCCGCCCCTGGTTAAATAGTTTGATCCTAGTAAACAGGCAAGCGTTGTACTAGCTTGTTTAGTTGCGACTTTTTGACTAATAATAATCATAAAATTATAGTTTTTTTTACTATAGTGCAATAGAATAATAGAAATATAGAATAAATGCAACGGTTTGTTTTTTTCTTTATTGACAGATTTAGTAGCAACCCTTAAAGCCATCCTTAAAGATAAGAAGGAATCAATTGTTAATCATAAGTTAAAAAACTAATTACTACATCTAATAATAAACAAATACATCAACTTCCGAAATCCTTGATGCACCTAATCACAGAAAACATAGCTAGCTATGTTTTCTGTGACCTAATCACAGAAAACATAGCTACGACCTAATCAAGAATTTTTTTGAATTTCTTCGTCTAAAACAGTGTAAAGAAAATGAGTCATTAAAATGTACTTCTCAGAGTTAAACTTAAGTACATCTAATTTTATTTCTGTATTTCCTTTGTGCTAACATTTAAACCTTTGCAGCTCAACGGCCGCATAGCGTACAAAATTCAAAGAACGAAGATCTCGCAGAAGACCAAGTTACATCACGCGACGCGTCGGCGATGGCCACCATAGGTCAAGTTGCCGAGGTTACGCTGTTGCTGGCAGATGTTTTTAAATGGCGGTCACTCCGGTCAGTTGCGAAAGAATCGATGTTCTGCTGGGTCAATTCATTTATTACATTGTTTTGTCGATGTAATGGCAATTACTGGGTTATAGATATTGACGTGTGTTTGTCACATTTTGTTTGTAATTTTATAACCATTAGCAATTGCCACATCAGAGTAATATGCATAGTTAATTGCAATGAAAGATCAAAAAAGTAAAGTAAAATAGTGTTATAATAGGAATATTTCGACATCGATTTGAGTATCGAAATAAATTTTTATTTTCTGAAAAACACTCTAGATGCCCCTCAGTGACCACAGTGCTGCTTTTCCACCCACCATGACATTTTCAGTGTACACAAGACGGCTCCAGAATCGGCCAACAACGGCCATTGCCATTTATATTATGTGGTTTTAAAAATGCAGCAATTTGTTCAGGAATTACACCAAATGTCATTTTCTACATCGGATGGAACGCCTTCTAGTGATTCTTCACTTGGTATTCTTCAAATTTGTATTTTACTCAAGTCCATCTTCTTTTGGATGTCACATAAATCACAAACAAAAATTGCTCATAAGCACCTGGCAACCATTAATTCGTGCTTCCCTGCTACTTTATGCATTAATTATTGGATCCCATTTGGTCACGGAACAAATACTGGCAACAGCAGCTACTTATTTTTACTGAATCCATTGTGTATCAGGAATTATATAACTTTTATTAAATGTTTTAACAAGACGTTCCTACAAGCGATTTTATAAACTGTATGCCACAGTAAGAAAATAGTGTTTTTCGCAAGTGACATGAAAACGCGGGGCAAAACCGAGCTGGACTACATGTCTTGGGCGGGAAACACTGTTTGAGCAAAATTTTATTTTGAATTTTTCCTTTAAAGCCGCTACCCGTAAAAATTCGATTCGTTTGTCGAATTTTTGAACTATACTTTTTTTATGGTAACTTAGCCACAATTATGAATAATGCTCTTATTTCAAAACATGAATATGAATGTGATTTCTTCTTACTACCTATAAAAGCATTGACATCTTGCCCTAATACTATTTTCTATCGTTTATGAACATACCGAATAAATCAAAAAGTTGTTAAATGCAAGCAGAATCTTCCAATGCCGATAAACATGTATCGTTCGATAAGTTCTTAATTACTCCAGTCTCGATATATAAGAAAATACGAAGGCAATAGCTTCGTTTACAATACAACGAGAATTGCAACTTCATGATATATGTAATAAATATGAGGTACGTTGATCATAAATTTCTTAGCAAAATAATGGAAAATAATTTTGCAAGTTATACCAGAGAGACAGGATACTTCATAAACCACTCGACGGTACCGGTGAGTCGGCGGATACTTTACGGTTCGTGGCATTTTAAACTGCAATTTTCTATAGAAAAGTATCTAAATCTATCCATGTACACAGTGTGCTCGATTTTTCGTGTCGTAACAGAAGCACTACGACTAATTTTTCAAAAATTATGGTTTTTGAAAAACTTCAATAATTCAATTTTGGTTAACTATGTGGACTGTATTTTTTAGGTGTTAAAATGTCGCTAGATCACTTCAAAATAAATATTATACGAGGCGTAAAAATAAGCGAATTATAATTATTAAATAAAGAAAGCACGAGGTGTTTGTTTTTACCTAGAAATAAACATGTATAGGCTTCTTTAACAGCCACAGCACAAAAACTATATAAATAAAAAACTATAGTGCTAGTTACCTTACCTTTAATTTTAACCTGTTTATATGTCTAGTTCTAGTTTGGAAATTGGAAAAATTAAGTTAGCAGTCAAATTTGTAAGAACTTGAAACGGCCTTTAAGTGAACACCACTGGATGCAAACTATAGTGCTAGTAACTCTTAACTTACTATACAAATTTTAATTTGTTTATATGTCTAGTTTCGACTGGGTTCTATTTTCCGTAAGGTTTGTGCGGGGTCCGTAATAAACTGAAACGACTTGAAAGTGAACGCCACAGGCTGCAAACTATAGTGCTAGTTGCCCTTAACTTACCTTGTAAATATTAATCTGTTTATATGCCTAGTTTTCGAGAAATTGATAAAATTAAGTTAGCAGCCAAATTTGTAGAAAACTGAAACGGCTTGCAAGTGAACGCCACAGGCCGCAAACTATAGTGCTAGTTGCCCTGAACTTACCTTGTAAATATGAATCTGTTTATATGCATAGTTTTCGAGAAATTGGTAAAATTAAGTTAGCAGCCAAATTTGTAAAAAACTGAAACGGCTTGCAAGTGAACGCCACAGGCTGCAAACTATAGTGCTAGTTGCCCTTAACTTACCTTGTAAATATTAATCTGTTTATATGCCTAGTTTTCGAGAAATTGATAAAATTAAGTTAGCAGCCAAATTTGTAGAAAACTGAAACGGCTTGCAAGTGAACGCCACAGGCCGCAAACTATAGTGCTAGTTGCCCTGAACTTACCTTGTAAATATGAATCTGTTTATATGCATAGTTTTCGAGAAATTGGTAAAATTAAGTTAGCAGCCAAATTTGTAAAAAACTGAAACGGCTTGCAAGTGAACGCCACAGGCTGCAAACTATAGTGCTAGTTGCCCTTAACTTACCTTGTAAATATTAATCTGTGTATATGCCTAGTTTTCGAGAAATTGATAAAATTAAGTTAGCAGCCAAATTTGTAAAAAACTGAAACGGCTTGCAAGTGAGCGCCACAGGCTGCAAACTATAGTGCTAGTTGCCCTTAACTTACCTTGTAAATATTAATCTGTGTATATGCCTAGTTTTCGAGAAATTGATAAAATTAAGTTAGCAGCCAAGTTTGTAAGAAACTGAAACGGCTTGCAAGTGAACGCCACAGGCTGCAAACTATAGCGCTAGTTGCCCTCAACTCACCTTGTAAATATTAATCTGTTTAGTTAACAGCCAAATTTGAAATCCAAGGTACAAAAAGAGCCAAGCCAATAAATTGGATTTCCCTCTCCAGCCAATCACGGTATGTTAGTACTTAGCCTAGTGAACTGTCCCAAACAAAAAAAGTAATTCAGCTTTAAACTAACCTAAATTCCTTGATGCGGTTAATATATCATAATACTTTATACATATAATGCAATGATTTTCGTCACAACACAAAGTTTTTTTACCGCAACACTTTCATTTTGTAATGAAATTTTTGTGGTATATAAATATTAGAGCGGATTGGTTGTAAAAGTTAATACTCGTATTACACTATTTAATAAACTATAATTTTAATACAGTCTAATGTGCAATTTAATATAATATCTATTTAAATAATTGATTGCATATAAAAATAACTGGTAGTTTTCATACACACAACTAACGAGTTGACGTCAACAATAATTTTAATCGTGGATGGCTGGTTCTTACAAAAATGACAACGCTGCTTACTAGAACCGCAAACGACTATTTTATGCTAACAACATAATAATAATATATTAAAAATATCACGGTCATGGACCATCTCAGTGTTTTACACGATTATTGAGTCATCTTGACAAGGACTTCGTATAAGGTGACTAATTTTATCTCAGTGTCTAACGCCAACCAAAAACCAAATAACACTTGACCTAGAATAGGTATTTGGGGAGGAACATCATCTTAAGTACTGGCTTATAAGCCCCAACATTAGCTCTGTTCGTAGAGGAATCACAAACCGATCAGCGCCAATCAAATTTTAGGTATTTGGTAACGTGACAGTTTGCCAACTGGTTTCCAGTAATTTCATTGGCTCTGACTGGTTTGTGACTCTTGTGCGAACAGGGCTATTATCACTCTTAGACTATCCAGACTATGAAAGATTTGAATATCATTGAAGGTCAAGTGGAGGGTACACTTTCGCTTATTATAGCCCAGCCCATCCTTGTGGAATACCACAACATATTTCGTTTTCAGAACTATTAACATACTCAACTTAAACAAACACAGTCATTTAAATAATTTTGAAACAATTTGTCCGTATTGTCCCTTATACCAATGTTGTATAATTTTCTCAATAGAATATTGTGATTTACCGTGTCAATAGCTTTCCACAGATCCAGTGACCCAGAGGCAACAAACAGCATTTTTTTTTATTAGAGTCAGCATTTAGTTGAATATCTGTTACAATTTGCTACAGCTATTTCTGCATCCCTAGACCTGCGAAAACCATATAGGTAATTGAAAAGTAGATTTCGGCTTTCCAAAAATTCACATAACCTAATTAGTGTTTATCACCTTTTCTAATATGTTAGAAAAAAATTGTAATGCGGATATTACCACATTCATGTCGTTTACCTGTTTCAAACACAGGGACAACTTTGACAATTTTTATTTTACCTGAAAAATTCCCTTAAAACATAGTTCAAATAAAATAAATTTGGGGCAACTTCGTTTTTTACAGACTTAATAATTTTAACAGAAATATGACCAATTTTATTTTTAATTAATTATATTTTCAGAATTGAGGCCGTCAATAATTTCCTTTATTTCATTGATGGATATTTTTTTTAGAATCGATAAATAGTGTTTTTCTTCTGCTTGTTCAATACATCCTTGTTTCTTGTACCTGTGGAATTTTTTTAGTCAACACTTATCCAACATTTACAAAATAATTATTAATTTCTTCACGGTTCAATCTCATCATTGTTAGTAATTTTGGTTCCATTAATTTCAAGATACTCAATTGATTTTTTGTTTGTATTAAATCGATTAGTTAAAATAGAAAAATGTTAAAGGTAATTGAAAATGAACGTATTAAAAAGGAAGGATAAAAATAATTTTCTAAACATCAAAAATAATGAGTATCTTTTAATAACATTATTTATAATAAGAACGTCTATCGGTACTCAAGTGGGCGTATTTACTTTCAAAGCTAAAAGCAAAAGTGAATGTCTCAACCGGAATTATCTAAATGTTATTTGAACAGGTAAAAACAAATATACATATATCTTAAATTAATTACTCTACCTCACAAAGCCTACTGAAACTGCTTATTTTTAGAAATCAGATTAAAATGATTTAAATCGAGATAATCCACTTCGATACAAAAATATACAATTTAACACGGCGCGGCGTCTCACTTTCATTTTATTTCATATTTTGTTAAAGTGGTGTGGCCTAAGTAATTTAAGCCCAAAATGAAAATCCTTGATCATTAGCTTGACAGGAAAAACTTGATTTTACTAATTTTTTTTAGGTTAAGCGGCTTTATTTTATGAAAAAGAGTATAGTATCAAAATTTTTAAGGCGTGTAAACTTCTTTCAAGTCATGGAAACAACATCTTTTTAGTAAAAATATTTAATATTTTTAAATAGCTTTGATAATCCTGAAAAAAAGATGAAAAAATGAGTTTTTCCTCAGTTTTTGGTACCTATCTCTTAAATGGTGCATTCACATACGATGGTTTAAATTAATTTTAAAGATAACGCAATTATCTACAAATCAAAAAAAAAATGACCTCTCTATCTGCATCTGCTCAAAAGATATAGGTAATAGAAGGTTGAAAAATTCGAACTAAAAAATTATGGAATCAGAATGTTGTGATATATCTCAATAATTATAAGTTATGGTTAAAACCATGGATCTATTATAATAAGGATTCGATGTTCCGTATACTGTGGCCGTATCAAACGTGAAGATTTGTTGTTTTTTTTTCTCTTGGGGGAACAGTTTACAAACTGTAAGGAAATACCCCAGGAAATACGTAATTGAATCAAGAATGGTAGTAGAAAGAGATTTGAGTGTTATTGGAGCTCACAAGTGTTGCTGTCTGTGCTGGTTGCTTAGGAAAACGACTGAACCTCGGTCTACGGTTACCGAATCCACCTTCGTCTTTGTCTAATGAACTAGAAAAGAAAAAGTGCGACTTATAGATTTATAAATGACTCGGAGCGACTTTAAATAAACACCTTTAGAAATATCATAACCTATATAAATAATAAAACCTTTTTAACTTAAATTTATTATTATTTCGCAGAAAATAAAGTATTTGAGGGCTTTTATTAGTTTTAGTAAATATTGTGATGCTTCTAACGTATTTTTTGTACAAAAATATATGGTAAAATAAGATGTGGCCAATGTTTACAAATTGTGTTTACAGTGTCGCTTAGAATGGCTTGTTTTGGCTTCAAAGAATGTTAAATCATCCCGTATCCATTCTTAGTAAATCCATGGTTAAAACTGTTCATTATTTTCAAAAAGTTGACTCAATTTCAAGCAAAATAAAAAAAAATCTTTTATCTGAAATAAAACCAAAGATAGGATCATTTTGTCCTTTTATATAGAATGATACATTGTAAACAATTCATTTAAAGGAATAATACAGCTATTAAATGTATTCCGTAGGTGCGTTTGAGATTAGCACTCTTTTCACTCCGGACGTACCTAAGTGCACTCCGTCCGTTCGAGTATTAAATTCGGAGCAAAAAGAGTGAATCCGCTGGCGTTCGGGTATCGAAAACAGAGTGAAAAGTGTTTACTCCAAAAGTCCCGTCTCGCTGAGAGGTGCTTTAGGAGCGGGCATGCGCAACTGCTTTTGCAAATTTTATGGTTAAGTTAATTTTTTGTTTATGTCGGTTAAATTGGAATGTTTTCATTCTAAGCTGGGTTCATTCTAAAATGCATTTTAAAGTTTTGCTCCGTCATTGCTGGGACCGTTATTTCCGCAGAATTTTCAACTTTTTCTTCAGAAATATCTTCGTTTTCGGAGCTTTTCACAAAATTCTTCCTTGGCAAAGTTTAAAATGGGGATGAGAGAATTGAACATATTTAATAATTTTAATTAAATCCTTGTCTAAAATTTAACCCATATGCAAGTCAAACACATGTTTATTTTTAAGGTTATGTTTTTGCACTTTCGGCGTAGAGCGTTCGTCTTTGAAAGATTTACTCCCAAAACTCTGAAGTCACGTGACAAAAATCTACTTTCACTCCACTCCAAATCCGTTGGCAGTCCCGAACGTAGCTCGTCATAGCGCTCCACGCGTTTGGCACTGTCAACACCGTCACGTCGTCGGCACCAGGGTCGTCATCTGACTTTTACTGATTTACTCTCAAAACTTCCCCGGATTACTCACAATTACTCACAACTCCAAAATATCAATACCAAGGCAGGTTTTTTTGTATAAATCATAAAAAATCGTATATTGGTTATTGACATAATAATTTGAATTACTGCTAGAGCGCGTAATATTATGCTTAAATTAAGAATTTAAAAAAAAGTTTTTAATAAATTATCAGATCAGAATTCTGCATAACTACCAAGAATATACGTGAATGTTGACCTCCCGATAACTCACAACTGCCCCTTACTCACAAAAATACTTACAGACCAGCAAAATACTCACGAATTAATATTTTCGCTTCCTTTTTAATTGTTTTATAGCTTGCGATAGTTTGTATCTATCTAGAAGTATTGAACTGTTTCAAAGGTGGTTTCATAATCTTGAAGATAAGTGTTCATTATGTCCTACCATGTCCCTTTTAAAAAATATGTCCCAAAAATGGACGAAAAACGTGTTCTCCAGTCATTGTTTTCAAAGTTGGTAAAGGTTGAAATATTTTGGACATATTATGGCATTAAAATGTCATTTAGAGTACCGGACAAAATTTATTTGGTCCTAAAAAATCGACGAATAACCATTTTCCATGAAATAAACCCATGTAACCCCAAAAAATTTCAATAAAATCCATTTTATTTTAATAACCCTCCAACGATTATTTCCATTTTGGTATTAAATTACTTGGAGCTCATCGCAGAAACGATATCTGAAGAAAAACTCCGAAGTTATAGGACCTTTGGGTTAAATTTAATCCAAGCTCACCGTGCCGTTCCTTGCAGATCATAACAACAAAGGCGCTTTTCATATGCATCCCTTTACTGTCCAGCTACAAATGCCTAGAACACCCTACTTTCCTCACTCGTTCATATCTAGGGTCTACAGAATATGAAACAAATTACCTGCAAATGCTTTCCGTTCCCCTCTCAACCTCAAATCTTTTAAATCCCATGCCAATAGTTTACATTTTCTTTCTTTTCAGATGCCCACGGTACGTTAATTCTCAGGCTTGAAGTCTGCGTGGGCTGTCTAAGATAAAAAAACAATAAATAACTAAGCAACACACCAGTGTTAGAAAAGTCAATGCGATAGTCTTACTGGTTCGCTGAATACAGCTCTTAAAACAGTTTAGGCATGTGATCATCTACTTCCTCTTTAAGTCTGTTATGAATGTAGAAAAGAAAAAATAGTTAATTGAATAAATGCTATGATGCCGGCGTTCTTGACTATCATCCTAATAAACCTGATCTACTGTGAGATAATTAATTAGATTTCACGGTTATTTTAGAAGCGTGGACCGTTATCAACGCATTAAGAGGTAAAAAATCGAATATCCAGCTTGTCGTGAAATGTAGTGATAAAATTCAAGTTTTTTCAAAAATTTAAAGAATTTTCATTGAATACTTTTGCTTGTACTGGAAAATATACGAACACAAAATTTTGAAATACCTACTGGGAATTTCTGTATGAAAACTGTGTGTAAAAAGATCTAGACTTGTTGGTTATTTAAAACCAAGTTAGCAAAAAGGGTTTCAGATAAAAGTTGAAGACTAAAGCTTGTGGAAAAAGAAAAAATGAAATCTAATTCTTTGTCCTGAACATACGGGGGTTACCCAGAAAGTTATCAATGTCTACTGTTTTTATCATGAACACGCATTTTAGTTATACATAGTTAATTAATGTGTGTTTAAGTTTAAACAATTCTTAAATTTCTATTGAAAATCTCAAAAAATAATATTGGCACCCGTATATATTAACTTACTTGAGATTGGTCTCCATTAAACACAATTACACAAAATATTTTGAAATCTTTAAAAAATAGGATTCAATAATAGAAATGCACATTTAAAAAGTCGCTTTAACTTACAGTAATAAACTAAAGCAAACAAGGAGTGTTCTTAATAAAAGAAATAGATATTGGTCAGTCATAAATTTTTGGGGGCCCATGTATATTCTAAGTTTGTTTTAGGATAAAAAGAAATTGAGTTCCCTTTTGCCCCAAACCCAAGCAAACTGAATATTACGTTAACTCAATTTTATACAAACATTGCAATATCTCTGGAAAAGATAGAGTATTCTATTTGGGAAAATATAGCTGTAAAACGCCACAACTTTTTCAGCAACCCTGTATATTCCAACTAATTTTTGAATTACAGATTTTTGAAAGCCATTAAACTTTTGTCTGAAATATGCTTCGGTAAATTTTCGCTAATTTTTAAAATAATAATCAGCAAGCTCACTATAAATTCCCGATGAAAATACTATACAGTGTATAAAAAGATATTACTAGTTTTAAACTCACTCAACATTTTTTGTGTGTAGTATAGTGGGTTTATGAACAAGTTCAATCCAACTCTGAACATCTAAAAAAATCTTCGTCGTTAATTCTAATGCGATGAAAAATCAAATCGTCAAATCTAAAAAACATTTATGTTGTATTGTACTTACTTTCTCTTTCAAGATGATTTGGGATCGTTTAGTGAATAGGGAAAGTAATATTTTAACATAATATTCGTACAATCACCGTTTTAGTAACATAACTCATTCAATCTTGTATTCCAAAAATTTTAATTAAATGGTTACTATGTAGAGTGATTCTATACTTAAATAAAAGATTAACAATGGACCACAATCTGTTAGCGACTAAATTTAAAATATATGTTTCCTATTAATGAGTATAATTTCTATTTAGATTAGATATATTAACATGAATTTTAGAACTTAAAAAAACTAATATTAGCATGAAATATTTTAAATTATAGACTACTTACTAATGAGATTTATTATGGACTGTGCGTTAGTCAAGGAGCTGTATTCTCGTTATTGAGAAAACGCTTCCCGAGAGAACACTGTCAGGGTAGGACGGTCACAATAATATTTTAGCACAATTATGAGTGAAATCTAAATCTATAATATATAAATAAAAGAAACGGAATAAAGGAAGTAATCAGAACATACAAACTTAGAGAAGAAGAGACAGCTAGAATATATATATATATATATATATATATATATATATATATATATATATATATATATATATATATATATATATATATTGAAAAAACTGTGAGAGAAATAAATTAAAGAAAATATAAAAATATGCAAATAGAAGTCATATGGAAAACTATCAGAGATATAATAATAGCAGTAAGAAGAAAATGCTGTGGAACTAGTAAAATAAACGCATCTAAAAACAGGCAAAATGGTTTAATGGGGAAATAAAACAATAAATAATAATGAAAAATCAAAAATGGACAACATACCTTAGCAGTAAGAATAATGAAAATTATAGCAGATACAAGGAATAAAGAATAAAAGTCAAAGAATTGGTAAAAGCAGCAGAGCCATAATCATGGCAAGACGTCGGAGAAAGAGATAGTAAGGGAAATCAGAAACCGTTTTATGAAATAAACAGTAGAATTGAAAGTACGACAAAGTTATATTATGCGATTAACAACGCTTTTATAAAAAAGAAATAAATGATATTATTTAACACAGTATTTAAACCTATATTAACACACGGCTATAAAAGTTGGGTCTTAAACAAACAAACGAAGAGCAAAAACTACAAACACTGGAGATGAGGTATTTAGGAGCGGGTAAAGGAGTTACCCAAAGGGACAGAATAAGAAATAACCAAATTAGAGATGACTTAAAGGTAGAGCCGATTTTAGAAAGTATAGAGAGGCAACAATTGGAAAGGTTCGGACACGTAATACCGATGGATGAAAAGAGACAGACAAAAAAAGTAGGGCTGTCAAGATCAACACACAAGCGAAATAGAGGTAGACCAAAAAATACATGGGACAGTACAGTAGTGGAAAACCTGAAGGAACGAGGAATATCCTGGAACGATACAAAAAGAATGGCAAAAAAAACAAGAAAGAATGGGCAAAGTTTATTTACACTAAGTTATAGAAGGAATATGTTTATACCTTAATAATGACTGCAATCTGGCAACGTTCTCTTGGGAAGCGTTCTCTTAAGAATAAGGTCCCGAAGTGTTGAAGTTGCACTGACGTAAGCAAAACTTGTGCGAAGGTTTAGAAAAAGGTTTATTTTGTGTTTATAAAAATACTCGAAGATATTAAATAGGAAATACACAGTAAATTATATGATTCCTAGAAGTATAATACAATTTCACTAAAATTAAAAACTACCTGATTTTTTAAGAAGAACCACCGAGTAAGTTAAGATTTGCCTGTTTTTAGAAGAAAAAAATAATAACGGAGAAAAGATAAGGGACGTCCCGTCATAAGCTTTTCGCTCTCCACGGAAGCATAAGATGCAACAAGGAGGATATTTAAGAACGACTCAACTCTACTTTTTGTAATAATTTTGCATAACTGTATCAAGAATAGGCGTAGGATGCTTTCGGCAGATTTCCATTAAAATCTTATTTTAAATCAAAAATTTATTTTCCCGATTTTTCAATAAAAATCTTTCTTTTAACATATTTCCGATATTATGATTCCAAATTTTCACTTGCTTACATAGCCAACAAACAAATAAAATGTTTCAAACGTATACATTAAAGCAACGTAATCTAAAAATATTTTTGGTGCACGAAATTAGCTTTATTAAAACGGTAACTCTAATTTCCTTGAAACCATCCAACTGTACTTACGATTAGTATTTTTTCTCCAAGCAGTTTTTTGTAAATGATGCAATTTGATCATCCAAAAAAATTGTAAATTATAGACCACAACAGGTTCAAGAACCGCGTTCTCTACAGAGAGTGAAAACAATAATTATCTGATCAAGAAAAATTGCTATTCCTATATTATGCTAGCATCTCTTTTAAATGATATACAGCAAAGTTATAATTTGTATGACCAAAAAATGACATTTGAAAGTTATTACCACATAAACAAGTAACTAATATGATATTTTAATTTTCTGCGAAATAAGCATAAAAAATTAAAAATACTTAATTATCACGCTTTATATTTTTTCTCCTTTTATAACTTCGGCCATGGCATTTTTATTTTGACGTATATAATGGAATAATTCTTTATATTGGAAGTTTTGTGTCATTTCAAGGAATTTTATTAATAAAAATAGTTAATACACTATATTTTTTACTTCCCACTAGTCTTTTTATCATAACTAAATCACATCATGGTCCCTGAATTTGTTTGTTATTGAAAATTTTAATAAGGAAAAGAGCTCGTTGATTGGAGATCGGATAATATATTAGAAGAGAGAAAGCTTTCTTTCCTTGCACTAGTCTTGCCCTTTTCATTACAACTTGCCGCGATTGTCTTTTGTTTTGATGCTCCATAGGTAGAAGAATTCTTCAACTTCTTCAAATCTGCTTCCTACGAGTCTGACTTTAATTTTTCTTTCAGTGCTCGGTGTCTCACATTTTCTGACCTTGGTATTCTTGCTACGTATCTTCACTTTGTACCTTGTCATTTCAAGGAATTTTATTAATAAAAATAGTTAATACACTATATTTTTTACTTCCCTCTAGTCTTTTTATCAGAACTAAATCACATCATGATCCCTGAATTTGTTTGTTATTGAAAATTTTAATAAGGAAAAGAGCTCGTTATTTGGAGGTGGAATAAGATATTAGAAGAGAGAAAACTTTCTTTCCTTGCACTAGTCTTGCCCTTTTCATTACAGCTTGCCGCGATTGTCTTTTGTTTTGATGCTACATAGGTAGAAGAATTCTTCAACTTCTTCAAATCTGCTTCCTACGAGTCTTCTTTTTTCAATGCTCGTTGTCTCACCTTGCTATGTATCTTCACTTTCTACCTAAACAGTATTTCCCGTATTTGGGTAAGAATTTCTGCTACATTATCTCGCTTTCAGCTAAAACAGCTATGGTTGTCTGCAAACCGAGACATATGTGTCTTCTCACCTTGCATCTTGACGTGAGGGTTCTCCGTAACTTGGTTTGCTGCCTCTTGTGTGTATAGACAAGACATTATGAGTGACAGAATTCATTAATGTCTATTTTTGCATGTTCTTCTTGGCCATCTACCCTAATTAAGGCTTATATAAACATGTTAAATAATATAAGCTGGGTCAGAAAACTATTAGATTCACTTAGATAATGCGATGTCTAAACAAGAAATCTCAACATAAAAGAAATGGTACAGCCGGAATATTATAGAATGGCCTCAATTCGAAACTTAACATGTGACGTTCGCTAATCAAGCAGATACAATAAATCTACAGTTATATCTTTTAGCTCTTAACTCATAAAATTTTAGTTAATTAAAAGAAGATGTTAACGCATATTTCGCTTTATATGTATTTCCTGCGAATACAGAGAACTAATGCCAATTAATAGTTTAACAAAAAAGTAATACAACGCTGGTTCGCCTTTTAACTTGCCATTTAATTGAATTAAATAACTGCTCACATTAATGGCTGCGTGAAATTGAAGCTCTTTCTGTAGAGTTTACCCGGAAATATTAACAGACGAATGACAATGGACTTCAGTACATCGCTTAACCGTGTGTTAATTAGTTTAATTCACTGGAAATAATCAATTTCATTATTTATTAAAAAAATTATTAGCTATTTAACTGTTATAGCCGCCATCAAATAATAGGTTATAGTAAAGGTGAAGATGTATAACAACAAGTCATCGACTAGCTCTAAAATGGCGGGGCAATTTACTTGGGGGGGGGGGGGGAAGTTGCTAATTTTAATTTATTAATGCCACAATGACCTATTAATGTACTTACCAAAAATAAATGTACTCTTCTTAACATCATTTGTGTGGGCCAATAACCAGATCTAATTTGGCGCTAGTTACAGTAATATAAAGGTAACAAATAACCCACCATGGATTTATTAGGACTGGATACGGGATGAGTTCACATTCTTTGAAGCCAAAACAAACCATTCTAAACGACACTGTAAACACAATTTGTAAACATTGGCCACATCTTATTTTACCTTGTATTTTTGTACAAAAATACGTTAGAAGCATCACAAGATTTACTAAAAGTAATAAAAGCCCCAAAATATTTTATTTTTCTGCTAAATAGTAATAAATTTAAGTTAAAAAGGTTTTATTATTTATAGGTTATGTCATGTTAGGTTATTTCTAAAGGCGATTATTTAAAGTCGCTCTGAGTCATTTATAAATCTATATAAATCTATAAGTCGCACTTTTTCTTTTCTAGTTCATTAGACAAAGACGTACGTGTAACCGAGCGTTCCCAGACGTTTTTCCTAAGCACCCAGCAGACAACAACACTTCTGAGCTCCAACACTCCAATGCTATTTTATCTCTTTCTACTACCATTCTTGATTCAATTACGTAGTAATTCGTAGTCTTGTCTATGTTCGTACTTCGTAAACTGCTCTCTCAAGAGAATAACAAACAACAAAATATTTATATTATATAAGGCTTCACGTTCGATACGCTCACAGTATACGGATATCGAATCCATATTATAATAGATCCATGTAACCCACCGTCCAATAATGATAACCCCTGTAAGTAAACTTAAAAACTGCACATAATTTAAAAGTTCAATTTAAAAGAAAAAATGCATCGTAAAATATGGATCTGTTGAAAAGAACAAGGAAAATGATATTCCTTTAATTATCACTTGGAAGTTGCAACACCTTTACAGTGCTAGAACACTATTTTAATCAGTTTCCCTTATTAATATGACATTTATAGGCGATTAGAAAATTAAGTACTTATCTTGATGATCAATTACTACACTGAAAAGCAGTGGCGCACCCAGGATTTTGTCCTGGGGGGATATTTTGTCTTGGTGGAGGGGGGGGGGCTGACAGTCTGTAACGTGAGGTGAGGTATCACAATTCGGTGAATTTTTTCAATTTATAGTGCACTTTTTAAATTTTTTTGTGTCTAGAATGTTGGTCTGGGGGGGCTGCAGCCCCCGAGCACCTCCCCCTGGGTGCGCCACTGCTGAAAAGTATTCTTTGTGGAGCGCACTTCTCCACTAATCTATCTAAAGAGACTTAAACAGGTACACACGTCCAGGATTTCTCCAGACTAGCAAAAATCCAAGCACGGTCAAAAACATCAAAAGGGCAGTCTACGAAGCACCGTAACTTGCTGTCAAATGAACATCGTGCAAATATGCATTGAAATAATTAATCATATAAATAATGTTTTAGGTAATAAGGCTGGGTAAAAGGAACAATAATGAGACTCGTACACGTGAAATTATAGGTTATAGTCTACGTCCACACAAAATATATAATACAAATCAGAAAAATCTACACTACTCACCCTTTAGAGTCTCTAACAAAGATTTATCTATTAAAACAGGAGAGATAAAACTAGACATTAATTTTCTATAAAAGAGGGGTCATTTGTTCACCACCAGCCTTTTTCAATGACATCTGACAAATGACAACTTAAAAGTCATCAATGTCAACCAAGACGGTATGAACGATACTTCTCCCTTGAGTTCATGCTCTCGCGAATTCACGCATTACATTCGTTCATGTTCGGGTTTACTCACTGAAAAAATTATTGAAAAACTAAATTAAAACTTTTTGTTAAATTTATAGGACATATTGAAGTCTATTGGAACGTGAGTAATTGCTCCAAAAATGATTTAAATTGTTTCCTTGCATAAAAAAAATCAAATTAGCTAAGTTTTAAATATTTGGAGGAAAATTGGCATTAAGTATCATTGGATGTCAAAAATACATTCTTAAAATATCCTAATTTTTGGCCGGCTCTGAATTTGAATTATACATGTTCCTCCGTTTCATCTACTTTATGGCAGGACCGTTTGTCGTTGGTTTTCCCCATTTTTTTTAAATATCACTCTAACGGCCTGTTTCCTGTCGGAAAGTCACTGACCTATTAGTTAAAGTTGCCATGTTTTTGATACTCAAGCAGCGTCATAGTGTACTTAGCGAGTGTGAGTAAACAATGTTTTCATCTGTCTTTATTCTCGAGAATTCCTGGAGTAAGTCTGTGTTTTTTAGAAATTCAGTTCATTTTTTGTGACATCCAGTGACGATGGTAAGCTAATTAACTCTTTTATGGATATCATAGTTCAGATAATGACCCAGTGGGGCATAATTGGTTAATATTATAATATGCAGCAGGAAGGGAACTAACTTGGTACATGAAATCGAGTGGGCAAATAAATAAAGTCAAGAATTTTAAATATTAAGATTCCACTATTATAGCAGGTGGATCTTGAAATAATAAGTAAGAAGGAACAAAGTCTTCGATGTATTATGCATTATAGGATCAGTATGAGGAAGAGCGGAGTGATATATAAAACAATAAACCTCCAATCATGTAGAAAGTGGAAATATAGCTAAGAGACAAAATGTATGGAAGGAGATTAGACGTAACAAAAATAAGAATACCTAAATGAAGTCACACAATAAGATAAAGAAGAAAACTAGTCAGTCTGAATTGTTTGGCGAATAGTTCAGCTTTTCCTTTAGATGTAGTAATTTCGTTGTCAGAGGTCAGGGGAGGAAAAGTGCTTCTACTGAAATTTTGACTAATGTTTTTGGCAAGTGAGCAGAAAGATTTGCTGCCGTTGGGATAGAAAAGCACTTTATCTTTTATGCGGTTTTTAAAAGAATTTTTGGACTGTAAAATAGTTTGTATTGTATATAATTGTTCTGCAAATAGCTTCAGTTTTATCATCGTATTAGGCTCATAGTTTCATTATAATAATTTTATGCAATGATTTACAAAATTGTTCTAAAATGCTGAGCTAATCGTCTAATGCCTAATTATTTGTACACCTCTCATTGTCCTAATTTATTGCTAATTTGATGTCATAGTATGTCTTAAACTAGATTATTACAAGAACTAGATATTATCTAAATATTAATGTCATCAACTACATAAGAATCGTTGATAATTTGAGATAATTTACCATCCACAAGACCAGCACTATTAAATAATACAATTTTACAATTAGGCGTAGTTATTAAAAGCACTTCATCAAATTTAACGAGCAATAAATAATAAAGTGAAATAATATACTTCTTACTTAAGACGGCCTAAATTAAAATGTCTTAATAAAAAGTCTTAATAAAGTTACCGTTAAAATTTCTTAGTTGCAAAGCATCCTAATTCATATTACACATGCAAAATTCTGGTTTGTTATTCAATCGGGTCTCAACGGAGCTACTCATCTTGATGACGCTTTGCATAGAGAAAACTTATGCCACGCGCTAATTTTTATCGCGACAGATAGATAGTTTCCCCGGAGTATACAAATTAAATATGCAAACAGAAAAACCCTCTGTAGCCGGCGCGGCGCATCCACCCAATATCACAAAAATTGACCTTAGATTATTATTACATACTCAGAAACGGGACAACTAATAAACGGAATTACAACAGTTTTTTTTTGCTGCGAGGAATTTAAATTCTGCCAAATTTTGCTTAACATTATTATATATACAGGGTGTGCCACGATATATAATATAACCATAGAAACCTACCGTTTTTAGAAACAGCTCATATGTCGTTCTCTGACAACTGAACATATCTAGATTTGCTTAGCTAGTTGCTTTATTTTCTTCAAGGGATCAGTGGGGCTTAAAATTTAACAAAAGATATCCATAGAATAAAATCAAATCAACAATATGTATAGGGTGTCCGAAAAGTCTTAGTTTGTAAAGTTACTTTTCAGTAGTTACTATTAGTAAAGATAGAGACTCGAAATTTGATTATTGGTATATTATAATTTTATTATTGGTTAATAATCTACATTTTTATGTAATTTAACTTTTTCAACACCCTTCGGGGGTGACGCTAGGGAGTTGAGGTCAAAATTTTTTAAATGCAACTCTATGCCCTGTGGTGCCTCATTTCAAAGGTCTTCAGAAAAACATTTTACTGCAAACCCGAGGTCCGTATCTTAATTCATTTTGAAATTGCAAGCCACTAAAAATTAAAACTAGTGAAAAAAAATTTAAAATTTAAATAGGTACCTTTATTTCTTTTATTACTGTAAAAGTTGTTCAAAATGACCACCATGAACTTCTTGGCAGTAATAAGCAGATGTTGCTTCTTGGCAGAGTTCCAAAATCGACTTTATTAGTGCCAAGAAGTTCATGCTGGTCATTTTCGACAACTTTTAAAGTAATAGGAGAAATAAAGGTCCTTAGTTTTTTTTTCACGATTTTTAATTTGTGTAGGCTTGACGTTTAAAAACGAATTAAGATACGGACTTCAAGTTTCCGTTAAAAATGTTTCTTTTTTGAAGACCTGTAAAATGAGATACCACACAGCATAGGGTTGCATTTAAAATTCTTGACTTCTACTCCCTAGTGCCACCCCTGAAGGGGGCTGAAAATGTAAAATTACATAAAAGTATATTTATTAGTTAATAAAATATACCTAAAATTTGGTATCTTTATCTTTACTTCCTACCGAAATCCTATTTCCTGTATCTTAGATAGTTCCACCGTCTTGGTTGGTTTTCGCATTCATTTATTCCTAGCATTGTCTCTCCTTGTTACTCAACACATCCATTTTCTGTCACTTGCAGCTTCCTCACATTGCACTGATCCTATGATCATATAGTCCAGGGGAAACTTTCTTCTTACAGCATCTTCCATTCACTTTTATTAATGTGCTCTTAGAGCACTCTCAAAGTGCTGTCTTATCGCTTTAACACGCGAAGCGCTCGATTTGCGCTGATGCTTTCATTGCAAGCAATGGAACATTGCTTTAATACTAGCATACCAGCTGTTATCTGTCAGTCACTGCGTTGAATAGTCGCTTTTTTGTGGTTTATTAGAGAGATATTTATTAAAGACTGTATGAATTAATAACAAATATTGGTAATAAAAATAAAGACAAGTTCTATTTCTTGATCGTCGTATTTATTAATAACATCCTGAACAAAATTTCGGTGGGTATTTTAATTGAAATTGCTCTGTTTTTAATTATTTCTAACTGCTTTCTCTTCTGGTGAAGAGGACGAAAGAAGATCTAAAAAACTACAACAACCTCTGTCAGAATAATTATCGTCAAAAAACATACTTGCTTCTGCCATCTTCACGCTCTCATCTTGTTGATCTACCTCATTGACACAGATCAACCGAAAATACTTGGTTTTTTAATGGAACATATCCAGCTGTAAATCGTCAAGCGGTTTCGTTTCAACGTAACATAAAAATTGTCGCTCGAATTCTATCAGATCGACCTGGGAGCGGAAAGAGCAGTGAACCGAAGATGCTATAATTCTTCCATCTCGCGTGCAGTTGGAATGTAATGTACCAACTTCTGTGATGGCAGAACCTACATTTTTCAATTTCTTTACTTTATTTAGCTTTCCTTTTGGCATTTCTTCTCCATTAAATTTAACGAACTTTTTTTTGTACTGATTTTTAGATATATCTTTTAACTATCTTCTGTAATTCCTTTCAATGTCTTTCCTGTTGATGCTACATATTACAGTATCATCCGCAAACATCATGCACCAGGGGGCTTGATCTCCTACTTTCTGGGGCATGATATCCATATTCCAATACTTTTCAATAATGCATGTATAGACGATAAATAAGTAACTAATGTCATGGTTGTGTGTATCACCTTTTCGTCACAAATCTTTCAATCTTCCTCACTATAAATACATAACTCTCTAACGTTAATGTTCGCTATTTTTTTCTTTTTCAAAGATAATAGTTTATTGGAAGATGTAACATGCGCGACGTAATGTACCAAATCAACTGAAGCATATCATTTGCCTTTAAGCAAAAAAGATGAATAAGACCATAAAATCAGCATACAAGGCCTTAAATATGCGATGCAACCATTAGACAGACTCGGCTTTTATCCAATTAGTTTGTGGCAAATCAATTAATCACTTTATGCTTCGATTATTATACATTAGACTACATTAAATTGAAATTATAGAAGATTAACTAAAATCAATCCGCGAAATTAACACTTTATTAAATTATACAGGGTGTTACAATTCGTTTTTCACCATTGGCACCTCGTAAACAATAAGAGATACAGCAAAGGTTAAATTTGGACAAAGTGACACAATTTGGTGCCGAATAAAATTAAAAATTCCTAGTACTTCCGCAGATATTCGTAAAAAACGAAACCAGTTTTTCATTTTTTATTCTTTTCTGACTTGATCTGAAGAGACTGTCAAATAATTTTAATTTAGATTTTAAGTTGATTACCTACATCTTAAAGCAATATTACTTTAATCATATTTTAATAATTTGAACATCTTCATTAATTGTAATGTATTTTATATATAAAATCGAAATAGTCATAGAAATAGCTTATGATTTTAAACTTACATTATTGTTTAACTTAATAAAAAAACCTAATAAAAACCAATAAATAAGTAATCCAACTTGACCCTCTCCCCAGAGTGTTAACTACGGAAGATCTGGGCTAATAAGTTTAATGTCCAAATATAAAATGCATTACAATTATTACTAAAGATGTTTTTTATTTGCCTCGAACTGTTAAGATCTAAGGTAATTAAAGTAATATTGCTTTAAGATCTAATCGTCCGTGGATATTACAGCACAGCAGTAAAGATTCAGCTCCGTATTTAAAAAAATATATCTGATAATGGTGACCCGAAGAGGAAATGTCGGATCTAAAATATAAGAACACCATCTTTTAGAGGAAAAAAACTAGCAATGTAAATGTAAAAATATTTTTGTTTACGTAAAGTAACAAAAACCACTCTTTTTTTAGGAATATTCTCGAATGTGCTAGAAATTTATTAAATTTCTCGACGGCATATTATTCGGCCTAAACTGTGCAACTTTGCCCCAAGTTAACCTTCGCGATAACTGTTGCCGTTTACGAGAATATTGTCACGCCCTATTTTAAGTGTGTAACTAGGGGCGTAGAGGTAACGGAACCTTAACTAGATTGAAATTAAACGTGATCTAAAAACAAACTTAAATCGTTTATTTACAAAAGAAGTAGTACATTCAATGACATAAACAAATGGCAGATTTATGTTATTACTCTCGAAAGACAACTTAATTTTCTATTACTTACATTAAAGATTTGAAGATCATTTCTTCTACTATCACAATCACAAACGTATCGTACCGAGGATGGTGCACTAGTGTCCTTTTCGACTCTTGTCTTCGCGATCGCCCTATTACCCAGTCAGCATATTTTCCCCTCTTTTTGACCAGCGTTGACTTTAGGTCAGATACCTCAATTCTGCTGACTTGATAATTCAGCGTCGTTTTAATAAATTATTTCAAGTAATTGTTCGATTTTATAAAGCATGTAGCTTATTTATTGAATGTGCATTAAAATTGCAACTATTTCATAGTTGCAATTTTAATGCATATTCAATAAATAAGCTACATCCTGCCGATGTTGAGGGCAATAACTTATGATTTATTAAAATAGGATTATAGTTTAATTATATTATTGAACTTCCAAATATTGATCTATGAAATATTATTGGTTTTTCCACTTGTGACAATATCGAATTTGCGACAACCTGTACACTTTAAACAAATAAATAAAATAAAGGAAAAAAACTAAATGGGAAGAATTAATGCTTCAGGGCATTATTCAAGATATTATTGAGATTTTACGGCGATGCAGACAAGATCTCGATGATCGAATAACCTAGAAATTTGATTTAAATGGGTATGCGGGTATAGCATTAATTAGAGTTACATGAATACAATAATACACTTTACAAGTTTTCTTTTAATGCTGCGATAAGACATAATGATGACCTGCTTTAAAAATGCAGACACTCAACAATGCGACCGCTTCACCATTTGATCTTTTAGCGGCAGATCGACTGTTTCATTGTCGACGCATATTAATTGTATGTCTGTGTGTATGAACTGGTTAATTTTTAGAGTAGTGGCAAATCGTCGCGCGTATATGAATACAAGTATGTACAGTCACAGCCGAAGTAAAAGTCCATTTTCTATAAGACGAAGCATTAAAAATATCAGTTTTTTTTGGCCTCGACTGTACATCGTCAAATCGGATGGAACCTAGCGGATGTAATTTCGTTTGACTTATTCCAATGTTCGTCATCAACTTTAACGTCCCATTGAGTTTGCACTGCTTTTAAATTCATGAAATCCAAAGAAGAAAGCATGATAACATTCAAGTGTCCTCCATCATTTCGCCATTAAGTCATACTTTCATCATATCGTGTATACGAGAATGTGAAAAGGCCTTCTAATCTATAAAATCGGTTATAGAAACAAAGTATTTACCCTACTAAGTTTTATAAAATTCATAGAAATAGCTATTTCTTACTATTAAACAAAACGATTTAGGTTGTGTGCTTTCTTTCCCACCCTGTATTAGGGCCGTAGATAGGGGGGAAGTGGGTAACCCCCATGACAAAACAAAAAACCCTCTTCCACTGCTTTAGTGAAGAAGATTTTAATCATAAAATAAAATGTTTTAAAACTAAGAGGCATTTTCCTTACCACCCCCCCCCCCCTCTCATGGCCTAAGCCTAGCTACGCCCCTGGTGTATACATTAATAAACATGTAATTGATTAAAAGATCTCCCCGCTGCTGAATCTAGACGAAAGAGAATCAGAAAATTTTATTTAGCCCATAGAGATATTAAAATTTTGCTAGAAACGCCGAATTTTTTATTGAGCACTAAATTTTCTATGCATACTTACTTAAAAGGAAACTGAGGACCAATGCGTGCGTGCCTTGATGATAATATTTAAAATTACCTGAAACAAAATTATTTTTTAAAATAGGCTTATAGGCATAATATTTCATTGTGATATTATGGATCAAAACTATGACTAATAACAGACAATAACGTGCGGTAAAGCGAGTAACCCATTTCACATATATTAGTTTTGTTGATGATATTTTTATAAACTGAGGATATACGGATGGAACGAGCAACAATTTTTTTAGATAGGTGTAACGATACTCGACACTCCTTCAATTTTTAACAGACAGAGGCAACATTTCGGTATAAAATGGAGACTTATAAAAGTACTTGTTTTACATACGTCCCCTTACCCTGAAAGTTGTTTGTGATTTTACGATAGATTGTTGGTAAGCTGCTAATCTGCCCCATATCGAATATCTTCCCTTGATACTGTTATTAAGAACTAAGTCAAAACAAGACTTATATTTTCCTTGTTGACCGACTATTGGTGAAACACTAATCCCATTGTCTTCCAACACGGACCACTGTACGAATGCTGAATGCTGCTAGCAAATGTAACAGTAAACTCCTTTTAAATCTTTCCTGTTCTCACGAATCGCCTTCACCGCTAAATGCCACGACCGACGATGCTAATTATCACTGCCAACTGAATATCTGACGAAACCTATCTTAGTTTTTCTTAAAGTCGCTGGTTTCTTATTTATCTTATGTGGAGTGTCATAACAAGAATATTACTGTTTAAGAATGAAAACCGTTGAAGTGTTAATTTAATTTAAAACATAGGATCGATTTCAATCTCTTGTTAAAACAGTCAAAAATCTTGTATTCTCAACGCATTCAGTACTAAAAAATCATGTAAATTGAGGATCTATTTACATGGTTTTTTAGTACTTCTTGGTTTGCTCAGATTTCTACCGCGAACATAAGAAGTCTACAGTGAACACGTTTCCCTTAAATTTTAAATCGGGGTAGCGACTACAACTATAAGTTTTTTCCGCGATTTAGTATTTTAAAAAGTTTACAAGAATTCGACTCTTCATCGGCCAACACAGTGGTTCCCAAACTTTTCTAAAGCAGGACTCCCTGAATTTTGGTGACCACTCCGTCCTAAACAGCGCCGCTGATAAAAAAAAATGATTTCTCAAGGGTAAACTACTTAAAATGAAGGTCAGATTTTCAACTGTATTGTGTGTGTATCGAATATAGAGCTCAGATTTTAGACTAGTTTCTGAAAAACAGGCACATAACGTAACATCAAAAAAAAACGTCCTCAGATTTTGCCGTGGAATCAGTCACGCATGTCTTGCATTATTACTCGTAAAGATTACATGGTTAAAAGATAAATTTTAACTGAACTCACATACTTGAGTTAAAGTTTCGCCAAACATAAATGAACTACATAATATTGTATACTCTAGGCAGATATATTTCAAATAATGTTTTCCATTTAGCGTTTCCCTAATCAAGAAGCAAAAACTTGTTATTATATAACAAACAAAAAATTTAAGATTTTGCGGTTTCATGCAAAACTGTACATTTCTTTCGGCTTTCGGCAAATATAACAGTAAATCACAAAATATGGCATTCATTATAGAGCTGGTTATTTATGTTTAGTATTCTTGGCTAACTATATATGAAATATTACTATAGCATAAAATATGTTTATTTTCATTCCAATTTACTTATTTATATTATAGCATATCTAATTATTTTGCTAGTATACGATAAGAAACCTAGTAAATTATCTTAAAACATTAATTCTGCTTTAAAATTACTTTTTTTTACGACGTCTTGTTACTCTAGATTCGGAAATAAGAGTAAAACTGATTACCTTTTTTTTTAAATTTCATATAATATATTACAACTAATCAGGTTTGCTCGCAGGATTTCATAATAAAGTTTTATCAAGCTATTTAACAGACAAATCGTTTCTATATTATTGGTTTATTTAGACATTAACTTCCTATAAGTAATAAAATACTCTGGTTATATACTCTTATGAGCAACGAACTACAATAATAAAATTTAATGTTACCAAATAAATAGCCTGCACTCTGCACTCCTCCATAAAACTCCATAAAAAGTATTTTTTATACAAGATTTTATTTTCTCATTTTTAATTACGTCTTAACCTATGCATTTCTGGTAATGCATCATTATTACAAGGCTTTTTACCTGTGATCGTATTCTACTCGTCAGACCCTTTCATTTGATACTCATATCAAGGGGATTGTGAAGAAAAAGGTAATCCGCCACCTTATGGCGTCCGCCATTCTGAGTTTAGAATAACGTCACATAGCTTATCGTATTCTATTCGTCAAACTGTCAAACCCTTTCATTTGATACCCATATCAAGGGGATTGTGAAGCAAAAGGTAATTCGCCATCTTGGGGCGTCCGCCATATTGGATTTAGGGTAATATTAGGTATACTATATTGCATTGTCACTGGATTTATATAAAAAAATACATATAAAAAAAACAAATTTAAATTAATAATTCACTTAGGTAATAGGTAATTTTTTTACCTACCTTTAAGTATCTTTAAGACTTTTTCATATTCTTAATTTAAAAAAAACTTAAAATTTATTCTTTTGTTGTTTTTGAAGGATATTTTGTAGTTTCTCTGAAAACTCGCAAGACATGCAGACAATTGATCAAAACATTTAATCAAGTAATTGAAGTTGAGAGTTAGTTACCTTTGTCAATGACACCATCATAAGTCCTGTCAAATAACTACTGTCCAGTTAGTTTAATTCTTGATTAAATTGTTTGTGCAACTGGATGTCACAACAACCAAAATTATTTTAGGTTTTTTTAATTTTATGCAAGCACAATTTTTCAGTCAGGTTCACTATTGTACACTAAGATGGGACAATTCAGAATTTGAATTGACTGGTGCAAGCATCAGACAGCTAAGTTTTGTACTATGAAGGCATTTTTGAATTTTTTCGCAAAGGTGCAAGTATTTACTACATAATAGAATAACATTTCAAGATAAAACATTATTTGCATCCAAGCAAATAGCTACAATAAAATAAGTCATAAGTGTTTTATGACCAAACAACAACTTATCAAAAACCAAACTGATGGACTAAAAATATACAGATTTCAACCTTAAATCTTTTTAGTGAATTCTGAGGATTGTATTTTAATTTAATAAATTCTTTAAATAAAGGACAACAGTCAATAAAGCAAGTAACCCCAACAATATTGCTAAATTCATGCAACAAAAAGCAAAAATTGTAAATAAGGTATTTTGTTGTTATTATTCCACGTTACAAAACACACATTTATCAGTGCTTATGACCTAGTTTTTATTTTATTGTGCATAAGTAATACAATGCAAAATTATAGTATTATAAAATTTTAAAAAGTCTATTTATTGTGTATGATATTTGACTCCATGAGAGGTAATCATTAACAGCCAGATTCTCCAACACTAGTCCGGTCTAATTTAACAACCAAAAGTTTTAAACTGACAAGTGTAAGAATAAGACAACTGAGTTTTATACTGTGAATTTATTTCTGAGCTTTTTCGCAAATTTATAAAGGAAAGGGCAATGTTAGTACGTACTTTCGATAATAATAGAATTAAATTCATTATAGCAACTCGTTCCAAGATGAAAATCATTTGGAAACCCGGCAAATCGCTGAAATATTAGAATAATTAATGTTTTTAATGACGATTCATTAACAATGACCACAAAACCCGTCAAAACACAACTGATCAACTATAAGATCTTAATTTAAACCAGTACTAAATCTTAAACCTTCTTAGTGAATCGGAACGCAAATTACAATTTATGATCCTTATTGAAATATAAATCTAGGGCTTCCTTTTTAAACGGCACAATCTGAACATATAATTTCCTGAATGCAATTAGTGGCACAACTGGCAACAACAATTTTTGAGTTTTCACTGTAAATGATTTTTATATAAGTCAAGAATCCAAGTTGCACAGTCAATTTTACTAAAAATGCCAATTAAAAAATTTTAAAATTCGTTTTATTCAGAAAATCAAAATGTGGCGCAACATAAGAGTATTTTTTAATTTCAGTTTCGAAATTAAAAATATTTTTTTTTTATTAAAATATGAATCTACAGCGATAACAACTTGACCAAAAATATATAATTCTACAAGGCATGTTTTAATATAATTTACTGTTCTGTTATTTTAATAGCCTACACATGTAGCTTCCTCGTCCTCGTAAATAATATTACTTAACACGTTTCAATGCTACACTCATATCCAAATTCAAATGCCAACATCTTGTAGACCGAAATTCAATCGTGTAAAGTACAATGACGTCGGTGCCGGCGGAAAGATTGTTGCGTCGCCCTCTCTCTCGAGCCTCGTGTGACTTCATTAACAACCAGTGGTTAACTAAAAGTTTTCCCTCCGCCGGCACCAACGTCATTGTACTTTACACGATTGAATTTCGGTCTAAAAAACTGTTATAGTGCACAAAAACATATAAACGTATATAATTTAACTACGAACCTTCAAAAAATACTTTGGGTTGAGCTGCTTTTGAAAGTAAAATATCAAAATCGATAAAGAATCGATTTGGGAAAACTGTGAAACATATATAGGATGTTTGAACAGGAACGGGTCGTACCTTACCAATAGCGTCCCAGTCTCAATTTAGGTCGATTAACGTAATTTATCATAGTACAAAAGTTGAGAATAAGAGAGATACAGGGTGTCAAAGTTAAAATTTTATTTTACATTTTTATTGACATGTTTTGCAAGATACTAAATAATTTCCCAAAAATTTGGTAGGTCTTTTGGATGGGAAAAGCAAATTCGTTCTTAAATTTGCTGTATTTTGTAGGGAGCGCCACACACGGCATTACATGCCATTTTAAAACGCCCCAACTTTTTAGTGCTTCAGTGTACACAATTTCTGACTAAAAATTCTTATTCCCCTGCTTTTTGTACTTAAAAAGAAATATTTTATTAATATCGCTGGAAGCAACTGAGGCGTTGATTTGAAAAACGACATATCATGTCCAAAAAATCGACAGTTGTGTTAACGGCGCCCCTGGATACCATATGTTCTCTTTCATCATGTAGAGCAGTCATTTATGCTAAAAGCAATATTGCTCCAAGATATAGACAATCAAAAATTTAACGATTCTGCTAAAAACAACACAACAGTCATATCCGTTAACAGTTTTTCTCCTGGATTTAAGAATGTTGTTTTTAAGAGAAATGCATTAGAAATAACCTGTAAAATTTTATAGAAATGTTAATTTGGCTAACAGTTTTATAGTGATTTTTGAACAACTGAAACACTGCAAGTTCTTCATCTGAAATGGATAAAGATCAAGCTGGTGCATCAAAAAATGCTTGTATATTCAGAAAAAAAACCAAAATGCCAAACGAACTACTACTGAATTATACTCTTTGGAGGACCTCAACTATCGTCGGCTAAACTTAAAAATTTGAAAGATCTTATAAGTTTTCTGAAACTACCTCAATCTTGAAAGTTTTTGAAGATATTTTTGCCAAAAAAAATTTGGAAGCTATTGATAAACAGCTCGAGCTCGATGAGGATAATAACAGTAGTGGATGTGAAGACGTGCTTTGAAAAAAAAAATATCGTACATTTAGATTTACTGCATGCTGTATTTTTTTATAGTTTTCACTTGCAATGGCATATAACCAACAGTTATTTGTGTTTTTTTGTGTTATCTCTAATTACGTCTTGTATTTGTATTTGTATTTAAAACTAATCTATATTACCCTATTATTAGCAGAAAAAAAGTTGCTATCTCAGCTCTGGAATTTTTAAAGCTATTACATTTTTATCGATTATCTCAAAACTTCCTTTTTGGAAATTTTTATTTCTTATTTATTCTGTGCGACACCAAATTCAAATGAATTTTCTCAAAAAACAGCTCACTAGAAGCAACTAGTTTTAGGAACATTAATAAATTATACCTGTTTTAAGTAAAAAAGATGAGGGAATTAGAATTTCTATTCGGAAATTGTGCAGACTGAAGCACAAAAAAGCTGGGACGTTTAATAATGCCATCTAATGCCGTATGTGGCGCCCCACAAAAAAATTAATTCGAGAACGGATTTGCTTTTCTCATCCCGAAAAATTCCTGCCTACCAAATTTTGTACAATAAAATTTTAACTATTATCCCTCTTACTATCAACATTTCTAGTCAAGTAAAGTGTGGATTCCATAGAGCTGGTTTACTCGTAACTCGCTAACGAGTTTAGTAGCTACTAGTAAACTAACTCTGTGGCATTTACAGCGAGTAAACTAGCACAATTCCATTAAACTATAGTTGACTGACTGCTGGCACCCTCGCCGGCAAGCGACATGTAAACTGGTTCTGTGTCATGGATTTATTAAGAATGGATACGGGATGATTTAACATTCTTTGAAGCCAAAACAAACCATTCTAAACGACACTGTAAACACAATTTGTAAACATTGGCCACATCTTATTTTACCTTGTATTTTTGTACAAAAAATACGTTAGAAGCATCACAAGATTTACTAAAAGTAATAAAAGCCCTAAAATAGTTTATTTTTCTGCTAAATAATAATAAATTTAAGTTAAAAAGGTTTTATTATTTGTAGGTTATATTATTTCTAAAGGTTTATTTAAAGTCGCTCCGAGTCATTTATAAATCTATAAGTCGCACTTTTTCTTTTCTAGTTCATTAGACAAAGACGTACGTGTAACCGAGTGTTCAGACGGTTTTCCTAAGTAACCAGCACAGACAGGAACACTTCTGAGCTCCAACACTCCAATACTATTTTATCTCTTTCTACTACCATTCTTGATTCAATTACGTATTTCCTTAAAGTTCGTAAACTCTACCCCTAGGGGAAATGATTTCATAACAAACAACAAATATAAGGCTTCACGTTCGATACGCTCACAGTATCCACATCGAATCCTTTCTTAATAAATCCATGTTCTGTGTAATCCACGCTTTAATGGAAAACAACAGTTAATAAAGCGAGTAACCTAGTAGTATTTCGCCAATACATTTATATCGATCTAAGTAAAAAGCAAAAAAAGCAGAAAGCGGTTTGTCTACATTATTCTTTGTTACAAAATATATGCTTATCAGTGCACATGGCCTAGTTTAAAAACCTAATGCGCATAAATAAAACAATGCAAATCTACATAACATTATATCATAAGATAGTCGTATAATTCATTTCATACACTGATATAACGGTTTTTTGAGTAAGGCACAGATTAAATAACTCTGATTGTTCGCATATTTACAGTTAATCAAAACAATAAAGTCACGTTATAATATCTTCTTTGTGTTTAGAGATAGATATCTAATTTTGACTAACTTCAGCTATTTCTATCAAGTGTTTCTTTAAATTTAGATAAATTAGGATCATTTGTAAAACTGAACGAGCATACAAATTTTGTATGTTTGTCTGTCAGCATGGACGAGCTAAACTTAAAAATCACCCAATGTAATTTTAATTTAATTATTATATTGAAATTTTTTAGCTTCTCTGACTTCATCTTTTTCCAACATTATATGGATGATTCTACGTTAAGAGGTTCATGTCATGTCCCGAGAATTTTAAGTGTTAAGAAAACAAATTAATAATTTTTTAATAGATTTTAAGTAAGTGGTTAGTTTTATTGAGGTAGTATTGCAAAGTATGAAAAAAAGTAGTAAAATAAGAAAATTACAGGGTAATATAGTCAAAATCTCTCTCCCCTGGCCCATCAAATTGTCTCTCCCCTAGACATAAAGCCATTTTTTAATAGGAAATTATCATCTAATATACTATAAATATATCAAAATGAGTTAAGCACTAACATTGCTAGGTCATTGGAAACTTATCTGTTATTTTATTGATGATTATCAAGTAAAAAAATGTAATTCAATCGTGTGCCCAGCCTGTCCACTCACTCCCCTGGTATCGTATGTTAATAAATAATTAAGAAAAAAAAATATGGTATGGTAATCTAAATGATTTTTTATAGCACAAGATGAATTGAGCTGTATAGTAATGTTTATATTTTCTTACTTGAAGATATCGAAGACACTTTTTTAAGATAGCCAGACCTAGAATGACCTCTTAATGTATAATTACCCATATCACGCTCCTAGAAGCCAATTTTGCTTTGAAAATTTTTAGTTTTTACAGAAAAGAGGGCACTTAGTTTGATGATCAAATAATGCAAATGCTGGTCTCGCCATTTATGGGTATAACCCCACAGGGGTTTAACATCGCTGTTAATTACCAATGGATGTAAGAACACTGTTAACCCTTAGCCTCCAAAATTTTTCACATATATTCGTTGGCGTCCCTTTACGATAGCGGCGATGAATAATTTCGATTTACAAAAGTGTTTCGATTTTCTTTCCAAAAGCAAGTTTTATATAAAATGCTTGTAAATCATTTTTTTCCGAAAATATTTTTTGAGAGGACATACCACTGTAATTGCTTTTTCTGTACCTTCTTCCAGGAGACTTTTTCCATGACTTTTTTTTAGTTGAAGAAGAACTTTGCTAAAAGTACTAAAAACTCATTTTCTCAAGTAAAATTGCAAAAGAAAGTTACAGTCTATTAGATTAAAACAGTTGTCGAATTAAATACCAAGATACCTAAGCCAGGTACGAATAACTAGAAATAAAAAGAAATATTGTTAATAGAAAACTACATACTTACGTACATCAGTACAGTCTCGTGGGTTATAAAATAGGCGAGATGTTGATAGCGTTTAAGATAAAGAAAAATAAAAATATGAATGAAGTCTTTTTGTCAGGGGTAGATATAAATATGCGAAAATTGAGAATCAATTCTCTAACCACCTGAAAATTCCTTATACAATAAGGATTTCAACAAATAATGGTAAAACAGCTATTCTCCAGGCTATATGCCCCTCCGAGCATTGAATTGCATATACCATAATTTGCCGTATTTTCTTCTAACACAGTTAGATAAGAAAATACTGTTTCGAATGCAAGAAACTACCAGGAAGAAGGAAGAAGGAAGCTTTTTCTTTAGTTAGAATGTCGTCACCTGCTGACCGGTTTCGAACTCGTTGGTTCTCATCAGTACAGGATAGACGAACTTACCAACCTTCCGAAAAAGTAATCCCTTAAAGCTACAATGTCGTACTGGATAAGCAGTGAGACACAGGCAGCGCCATCCATTAGCAGTTTCAAGCATTTAGAGTAGAGTTTACCGAAAGGTAAAATTTTTAAAAATATGAATGAAGTCTACTTGTCAGGGGTACATATAAATATGCAAAAATTGAGATTCAATTCTCTAACCACCTGAAAATTTTACCATATGGTAAACTCTACTTTGAATGCTTGAAACTGCTAATGGATGGCGCTGCCTGTGTCTCACTGCTTATGCAGTACGACATTGTAGCTTTAAGGGATTACTTTTTCGGAAGGTTGGTATGTTCGCCTATCCTGTACTGTTGAGAACCAACGAGTTCGAAACCGATCTGCAGGTGACTACATTCTAACTAAAGAAAAAGCTTCCTTCTTCCTAGTAGTTTCTTGCATTCGAAACAGAATTTTCTTATCTAACTGTGTTAGAAGAAAATAAGGCAAATTTTGGTATGTAATTTAGCGCTCGGAGGGGATAGCCCGGAGAATAGCTGTTTTACCATTATTTGTTGAAATCCTTATTGCATAAGGAATTTTGAGGTGGTTAGAGAATTGATTCTCAATTTTTGCATATTTAAAGAAAAATAGTTAGGTTTTTACCCTGTCATTAAAAACAAATTAGTTGTTCTAATATTTCAGCGATTTTCTTAGTTTTCAAATGATTTTCATCTTGGAACGTGTTGCTAAAATGAATCTAGTTTCATTATTGTGGAAAGTACATACCCGAATTGGCCTTTCCTTTATACATTTGCGAATAAACTCAGAAACAGAAACGTAACTGCCATGTCTCTACTTTTTGATAAAATAAAGAAGCATGTGATATATATTTGGACTCTAAAATAATTGTATAGTATTATTATTCTCATACTGGTGAGTCAGTTTAAAATTTTTGATTGTCGAATTATCTAGCGGCAGTGGATCAAGCCGATAGATTTTATTATTCTCAGTACTTAATTAAAACAAGTATATAAAATTCAACTGTAATGATATACTATTAAAAAACACACATACCTAACTGATGTATAAAAGACATTATGGCTGTTAAGAAGAAATAAACATCCCACTTTGATTCCTCTCTTGCTTATTTTATTTGTGCATTTAAGTGAGGTCGTATAACTTTATTAGTCATCCTGTATAACAATAAACCGTTGTCAAATATGTTTAGATATAATAATTACAACTTGTTTAACCAGTACGCATAAAAACCAAATTCTCGTTGTGCTGCAAGAACTTCGTACACGCCTAACATAATAATAAATAAAAGGGAAACTGGTATACGCAAACAAATATTATAGTTGTGGTTTTACGAGTTTATGGATATTTTGTGTTGTAATCGCCTAAAAAAACTAAACGTGTACCATAGATACATAATAAATAAAGTCTGTTCAAAGATATACCGTTCTAGACAAAAATATAATAATATGTAGGTTCAGTTTTAACGGTATGATTTACAGAATTTTTTCAACTTTCATTTACAACCTTCTTTATTAATTCTATGACATTTGACATAGAGTAGGTGACGTACTTCGAGCATTTATTTATTCTAGATTTAACTTGGTGCCACATATTTTCTATCGGGTTAAAAACACAATAATATTGTCACAAGTGGAAAAACCAATAATATTTCGTAGATCAATATTTGGAAGTTCAATAAGTAAACTATAATCCTATTTACTTATTCATAAGTTATTGCCCTCTACATTGGCAGGATGTAGCTTATTTATTGCATATGCATAAAAATTGTAACTATGAAATATTATAGTTCCTTTATAAAATCAAACAATTACTTGAAATAATTTATTTAAACAACGAAAGGCTTCATTTTAACTCGAAACCAAAATGGAGCATACACTTTAATTATGAAACTTACTAAAATATCAAGGTATTCCAATGGAGTCTGAGTTGTGACCTAAAGCATTAAAATTCCATTGGCTCTGGTAAGCCATTGTGCATGGAAAAGTTTTTACGGGTTTTGTAATGCTAGAGAAGGAGAAACGTTTCCAGATTCAATCAACTGTACTATCTCCTAAATGTAATTTTACCATGGATTTATTAAGAAAGGATTCGATTACCGTATACTGTGAGCGTATCTAGTTCCTTTATTAGATGGCGTAGCACCCCCACCATAAAACAACAGACTGTATTCCCTAGTCTAAGCCAGCGCGGCAGCAAAAAAGCCAGGATTACACTGCAGTAGCGATAGTAACGATAACATGTGCTAAATATGAAGGCTTCTGCGGGACCGGAAAACATTTGAATAGTACAATGTGGTTTGAATTTTTTGTTTTATTTTACTAGAATAAACGATTTTATCACTATGACAGAAAGTTACTGAATTTCCTTTTAAATCACTGCCGATTTAAAAAATACGAAAAATTGTAAAAAAATTAAATCTTTAAGTCAAGTAAGGAACCCCAATATATAAAAATATTTGACCACTTTTGAGGTTACTTTTCACTTGTCCTAAGGCACATTTTGTTACCTATAACAAGATGATATGAAGTAAAAAAAATTGTTCTACCCTACTGAACAGGCAGGCTTGTAACAATTTTATTCTAAGGCATGTCCACTATCGACCTCGGTAGATCTCGAGCAAAAACGGATTTTTACTGACAATGGACTTGCCCCGTTCTTGCATCAATGTCTAATTACATTTTGTGATATGAGAACTAAGGATATTTGATATAGGTAAATAAAAATTAACCTAAAAGTACAAAAAACTTATTTTCGAGGCCAATATGATAATTTTGTTACAAAAGTTTGGCAATACTTTAATATGTTATTTTATAATTACCTTATACTAACGTTGTCCTTCATCAATCGATACCAATTAAAGCGAAACGTACCTACATATTTTTAAATCCCTAATAAAGCAATTACCATTTGCAATGTTGTTTTCTTTTTAGTAATAAATCCAAAACAATTTTCCATTTTTTTAAAGAATTTATTTAGTTAAGAGAACAGAGACACACAATAAAGGAACTCTGAGTGGAGATAATAAAAATTTATGGCTGATATAAATGCAGTCCGCTTGATAAGATTTCATCCTAACCGAGACGTCATAAAAATACGTAAACTCCCACAAGAAAACAAATAAATAATTTAGAATTAGATAAGCGTAGACTAGTCTAAAACGAGTTACGCCTACTAAACTTTGGTAACAAGCCATAAAAGTTACATAAAATTTTGTGGTTACCTACTGATTAAAGCATGCGTTAGTGTACACTATTTCCGTAAAGTAATGTGTTTCCTATAATACATTGATTTAAAACGTCAAAATAACCATGTCTTACATATTTATTTACATAGATGATATAGAACACAGATCTGAAGACAAAGGAAATTATTTAAGAAATTATTATACATATTATTCGATATTTTTTAAATAATGTGCTAGACAAAAACGTCTGAATTTTTCCTCAAAAAGCGTAGGCGTTTACTTGGCTTTTTCTCCACAGGCATTAGCGTGTTTGTATTTTTCCTAAGAAGCCCAGGCGCTGTTTGGGCTGTTTCTTAACAAGCCATAGCGTTTGCTTAAGCCTTTTCTTAAATAGCGTTGTCCGGCAACATGCCTAGACTTCAGGGCCTATTTTCCCAATAGTCCCGGTAGACCAGGGCCTGGGGCCCCCTTTCAGAGAGGCCTCAGGCTCTGCCTGAGCGATACTATACTTATTCAAATAGTAAGCATACTTTATCTTCAAAATTGTTTTTTTTTTCAAATAGCGTAGGCGTTTGCTCGGGCCTTTTCAAATAAGCCTAGGCGTCCGCTTGAGCTTTTTCTCAACAAGCCTAGGTATTTTACACAACGTCTTATTTTACAATTGAACTACGAAATACACATAATAATAGGTATACGTTTTAAGAGGATGAAAATCGTTATGAACACAATTTTTAAGTCTTAAATAATATTTTTTAATAAAACGGTTATCATTTTTTAGTGCAGATATTATAAAGCGGATAATCACAATAGTGTCGAGGAAATAATTTATATAATTCTGGAAAAAGAATCATTTTCTCCGATGGTCGTTTATTAAGCGAAATTTTAATGTCCGAAAAAATAATAAATTTTCGTTCTTTGTAATACAACAGCTGCTAACTCTGTCAGATTATTTTCAACAGTTAGCAAAAAAAGCTTCAGTCCCATACAACTTAGTAACGACAAATATAAGTGCCTTTTTTGACCATTAGTTAATTAGTACAAATGCAGTTATCTACGGGTAAATGACATATTAATTACAGAAAGAAATAGTTAAAAAACAAAATATGCAGTACCATAATTTAAGACATAAATTCGTTAACCTTCACCCAGTAAAAAGTAACAATGTAAAAAACAATCGTTACCTCATTCAAGGATATTTTATAATATTTTTGTTACAGTTACATTATAATGAAGTAGAATAAACGACCACGACACAATCATTATAGTAGGTTTTTTTTATATATTATTATAGTACTTAATTAGCTTTTTGAAAATTATTTCCGGTTTTTTAAATGGGCCTTGTTCAACATCATGAGAAGACAAGATTTTTTGTGGTATGCTTTCAGGCTTTTTCCCAAGATAAGAGCAACATTTCAAAAATTCGAATGGGCACAGATATCTATTAAAGAAAAAAATATAATTTAATGGATCACCTAAATATTTCGTTTTTAGTTACTAAGTAATTACTATTATTTCCAGAATAACAGATTTATTCCCAATTGGTGGCCACTCATCCATTTCAATACGACTGTTTGTTTATTCTTGTTTAGCCACCAGAAAATGTAATTAGTTACTAACTAACAAGGGTATCTTCCCAGACTGCTGGAAGACTGCTCGTGTACAGGCTGTCTCGAAGAAAGGTTCCAAGCCCCTTCCATCCAATTATAGACCTATCTCTCTTCTATCTGTTGTCAGCAAAGTTATGGAGAAAGTCATCAACTTATAAATTCTAAAATATCTAGACAAATACAAAATCATCCATGACAGATAGTACGAATTTCGTCAACAAAGATGCTGATCTCCTTACCTTCGTCACACATAACTGGAACAAGTTTCTCGAATTTTATGGCGAATCCCAGATTGCTGCTCTTGATATTCCCAAGGCCTTTGATCAAGTATGCCGCACTCATCAACAAACAACCTTCATACGGTCTTCCTCCCAATCTATGACCCTGTATCGGTAGCTTTCTCTCTAATCGGCGAATATCTGTCGAGGTGGACTGTTCCCAACAAAAAAACAAGAAGCGCGTTACGTATGCACCCCTTTACTCTCCAACTACAAAAGCCTAGAACATCCCACTTCTTTGGCTCATTCATACCTAGGGTCTCCTGATTATGGATCGGACTGCCTGCAGTTGTTTTCCCTTCCCCTCAAAACCTTCAATCCATTAAATCGCGTGTCAATAGATTACGTTTCCCTTTCCTTCAGACGCCCACGGTCTGATAAAAAACAAATCATTATCGTTTTCAAAATCATAGATTTATCACCAAATTGTGATTACCAAGCTGTTTCAGAACAATAATTATATGTTTATTCTTGTCATTCACCACCAAATATTATATTGTCATCAAATATGTATTTATCACCATTTGAATTTAGAATCTTTATTATTTAAAAAAAATTAATTAAAACAAAGAAAGATCCCGAGCTAACCTGAAGAAATTCGCCCTTTTTAGGTTTGGTCATTTTGGTCATTATGTAAAGGTATGTTGATAATAATAATTTAGTATTTAGTGATAATTCTGTTATTTTGATAACAAAGGGAATAACACAAAAAATTGATTTTAAGTAGGTACCACAAAAAGGTGTTGAATTGTTTATTTTGGATACAGATTGTTGTAAATTTGGAGACAAATAATATTTGAAGACGGCTGAAGTAAAGCTTAGTTGACATTTTCTGGGACTCAGTTAGTTATTTATAGGATTTCGTTTGGTGACCAATATACATTTTAGTGACTATTTATTAATCACATGAAAAACTATTATAATTATTAATAATATAAATCAAAAAGAAAACTAAAACTAGAAAAAAGAAAAAGATATCGACATAATTTTTACCTAAATATCCCATATTTCGTCAAGACCAGAATCCTCCTTAAGGGTACCCATCACCGACGCCGCGTTTCCTCGCTGGATAGCCAGGCTTATTCTTTGGGTGAGAAAACCTCGAGATTGTTCAGGAAAAATTCTTAAATTTATTTCAGAAACAAGTCTCTTAGCTTCCTCACCCCAGGGGCCCAGTGTCTCAACAGCAAATGGAACGAAATAAAATCTGTCTTTCAGATCTTTATATTTGACGTGTTTTTTGTTTTCCGAAATAAGAGCAGCAGAACCAAAAGATTTTGATGTTTTATCCAAATATGATTTTGCTAGAGTATGGCTGCAGGTGGCGTCCTATAAAAGTTGTTTACCTCTTTTCCATGGAATTAATGTCATTCCGTCTACTCGTTTACCATCATTCCTATATATTCCAGCAGGTTCAAGTTTAGCAGGACATTCTGCAGAAACTAGAGCACGCTTAAGAATGTCATTAATTTGTCTGTGTCTCGATGCACGTCCTGCACTTCTTTTGCAGCTTAGCCCATGGGAGCCATAAATATCAGCAGATTCGCTACAAATGCAGGTGTGTTCACCAGACACAGGCAGACCAAGTCTTAAAGAAACTGAAATTCTGAAAGAATTATTGTCAAGTAGATTTCCTATAGAAGAGGACGGAAGGGCATTAAGCCATGCGTTACTTTCTTGAGCTTGAAGAGCTAAGAGTCGAGCTTTGGTTTCATCGGATTGACAATTTAATAAAAGAAAGTTTTGGCGTATTTGACAAATTTTTTTATCAAATTCTTTTTGAGACTTTGGTAAAGGTACTGGTAAAGTTTCAAACCCACAATGAGAACACCACTTCTCCAGACAACTATCAAAATCAAAATCGTTTGTGTCAGAAATATAAGAAGGCAGTATTGTTTTTAATAAATTTGAAACATCGGAAACTGAACCCAAAAAGGAAGATATCGAAAGAGTAGATGTGTCTCTAATTCCAAGACCGCCCATTCTCACTGGTAATGTACTTTGAAACCATGAATCATCCTTTATGGGACAGTTTGTTATGTCTTGAATACAATTTTGAAATTCTAAATCAAATTTCATTAAAGATCCTTTAAGTTTCCAGCAAGGTGCACATCTCAGTAAATAAGACATTCGTGGAATAGCAAAAGAATGTTTAAGCAAAAAATATGCAATATGAGAATCTAAGAGTTTTAAATTCTGATATGAATCAAAAAAAGAAATAATTTTTTTATTTATTTCCAAATCAATCTTGGACAAAGAATATGCACAACCTAATAAATTTAATTTGGATATGGGAACTTCCAATATAGAAGGTGAAAAGTCAAAAAAACTTGATTTTATTAAATCAGGATTCTCAGAAATAACAGATATTTCACATTTCTTAAAGTTCAGTTGTAGACCTAATTTGGAACTTCCCGTTTTAGTGACCATTTTATTTATCCTCTTGAAAATTATTTGTTATGGTTCGCATGTATTTTATAAATAATATGTTATTTTTATTAATTTAAATTATTTTATTTTAAGTACAGAAAATTAAAATGCATAGAGCACATCGTCTAATCCCAATCGGACTAAATGAATTTATCAATTAATCTTTATTCCAGTTAATCCCGCGTTTTTTTACAGAATTATTTCCGATTTTGTTTTTATTGCTATTTTCCGTGTGGGGTGGTACCACCTCGGTCGAGGAAGAAATCCTCTACCACCTTCCAATTAACAATCACAAAATATCCATGGTCGAAGCGGGATTCGAACCCGCACCTCTCGGTTGCAAAGCTGGCGCCGTACCAACTCGGCCACCGGACACCCGGTGGCCCGGTAACCCCCGACTTAAATTTGGTTTAAAAAAAGTAATTGTTAAAATATTGTTATTCTTTTTTATTAGGGGTGTAGGATTTTTTAAAAATTTTAATTTCAATTTTAAGAAAAGACTCATTGCCTGATTGTATTAATAACAAACCAGTTATAGCCGGTTAAGATCATTTTAAGGTAAAAAACTATTTATAGCAATGATTTAAAATGCAAAAATGTTTACCTGACCTGAAATTGCCAAAGGATATATAATTAATCTTAGCACACTATTGGAAATAAAATATTTTTTAATTTGCAGTTATTATCGCTAATTAAAAAAATACCAACCGGTTGGACAGCAAATCCTAAATAAATTTTATTTACACAAGAATTTATAACACCATCATAATTTAATAATATCCTAGATTTTGCTATTTATCTGGTGCTAAAAATTTAACCAAAAAACTGTACTCTATTAAGGTTAAACCGGGTTTAAATAGCAGTTAGTCAATAGTTGATATTTGCAGGATTAATCATAATATAGATTTTAAGGTCAAAAAAGGTAATAAAACTTTACAACACGTATACGTATGAACAAAGCTAAATTTAAAAATAGCCACCGAATTTTTACTCACCAAGAATACCAGGCATTTATTCGAAAAAGTGTATACTTAACTCTTCAAAAAAAGCATTCGGGTAATCAGTGGGTACGAAACAAGACCTTTGCCTTACAAACAGAGGGTGCGAACCTCTGGTACATTTTCGCATAATTGGCCATTACAGAATGCACACACAATAGAGCACTGCCACAACCACAACCCAGCTTCTCTGCAGCCACAAGCTCCGCCGCATCATTGCTTGCATTTGCATAAAATAAAAGTTAATAAGATCTCGGGTGCTCGTTTTCCTATCATCAGCCTATAAATCAGCCGCAGTCTTCTGGATTTCTTTTTATTCCATTTTTGGACTTGGTGATACGTCCTAAATGCATGATACTATACAGCGTCTTTTGCTGATTGCAAAGAAGTAAGATTGATTTTGCTTTTTATTGTCGGTTTTGCGAAACGTTGGTAGCGGACTTTTTCCAAAATTTCCTCTTCCATGTTGCCACCATACAAAGCAACGAGAAAGCGTGCTTCAGCGTTTGCGATATCTTCTTGTTTGAGATCCTGATGTTTGAGGATGCCAACAATTACATAAGTCTTTTAGTTTTTTTGAACAATCGAACAAAATTTGGGTTTTCCTTGGTTGAAGAGGGACGATGTCATGTCACAGCCACTAAATGCATGGAGAAACAGAATGTTCTCAGCTGCTTCTTTACGTCTCAAAGAATTTGCGGAATTTTCGTCCTCTGTCTACAACTGGAATTCTTACCAAAACGTTTTGCCCGATACTACTAGGAGGAAAATTTTTGTTGGAGCTCTGTAGCATTTCATCGGCCTTTTCTGGGATGTGCATGATGCTTCAGGTGCTTGTGTGATTTTTTCTTGGCGAATGCAAGTCCCATACATTACTGGGATCTTTCATAAACATGTCTACACAAAGTTCTGGAATCGATAGTTCACCACCAAACTGTTTTTATTTTTGTGAAACGATTACATTTAATATTTGAAACATTGTTTCAGTGTAATATTAAGTAAGTTTGCCAAGCTAGACGTTTCTTAGGAGTGGTGCTAGTGCTGTCAGCAGAACTAGAACATCGACGGCTTCGACAACGACAACAACAGCATCAAATTTTGAGCTTAAGGAAATTGCTGACTGTAATAGCAGCCTGTTCAATTTTTTTAGTCGGCATCGAAATTAGAAGAACTTTTGTTCATACGCAATCTGCCAATAAAAATGGGTGTTGTCGATTTTTTTTAAATGTTCAGATTTCCGCCACTGTAACTCAATACATAATAAACTAACAAAAAACTGTTAAAGGTAAGGCCAATTTAAGTGTGTATTTTCCACAGTACTAGAACTAAATTCATGTAAGCAACAATTTATAAGATACAGAAACTTGTCAAAACTAAGTAGGAGATATAAAGGTAGACCAGTCTAAGATTTAACTAAGTCTAAAACCTTTTTATGCCGGGTTGTACAATAGTGACTTAAGCTTAGTTCAACTAAAATTCGGTTCAGACTTGAACCTTCCCATATAAATTGCTTTGCTGTCATAAATGACAAACGTCAAATTTGACAGCAATGTATTTGTTATGAGAAGGTTTAAGTCCGAACCGAGTTTTAATTGAACTAAGCTTAAGCCACTATCGTACAACCCGGCATTAGTAATCGATTTTAAATTCAAAAACCGGAACGAACATCTAGCCAGTAATTAAGAAAAAGTTGTTTATGTTGCTGTGAGATAATAAATTCTACAATAGTAATTTATGGAATTCAGTTACCGGAAAAGTATAATAGTTATAAGGCTGTTAACCTCCTCATTAATTAAATGTAATACGGGTGTCACTAGTTGCAATAACATTATAGTACGATACTGCTGTGTCTAAAAACTTACAATGGAGGAACCTAAAATTGGACATTATTAAAAAAATGTAGTACCGTTCAAGTTCGTTTATTTTTCCTGATTCAAGTTACCTCAAGAATATATTATAATGTTATATGACTTTTCTGACGTTAAAACTAAGATTTGTTTGGTAACATATGGCTGTCAAAACTTTAATCACATCTAATATTATACACGGGTTTATGCTAATAATAATACAAAACAATTTTTTGCAGGTTCATACTTAGGAGCCAAGAAACGAACATCCCGGGGTTAGACCAAACATTTTTTTTATGTGTGGTAGTTCCATAATCTGGAGTCTCTAGGTATGAATGAGCGAGAAAAGTGGGATATTCTAGGCTTGTGTTGCTGGACAGTAAAAGGATGCATACGTAAAGCGTCTCTGTTGTTCTCTTAGGAGCAGTAAAGAAGGAAATTATAGCCGCAAGTTCTTCAGAGCCTAATCCGTGGAAATATCGGTAGCAAAAGGACAAATCCCCAGCAGCGCGACGATGATTCTGATACAAGCGCCTGCAGTGTTAAAGCTACGTTTTGCTTGTATATCTGGTTGCCTATAGACGTTCACTAGTACTAGTAGTACGTAGTAGTTCTAGATTTATTCTAACATTACGTTCCAAGATGTAAATCATTTGAAAACCAAGAAACCGCTGGAATATTGGAACAAATCATACGTTTTTATTGACAACTTATTAACAATGACATGACATAAACCTGTCAAAACCTAACTGATCAACTAGAAGATCTTAATTTAAACCAGTACTAAATTTTAAACCTTTTTAGTAAATCTGAACGTTAGTTTTCAACACAAATGCGAAAGTTCCTGACCAGAGTACTAAATGATGTTGATCGATGCAAGAATTTTTTTTGATATAATCAGAGGGGACCCCAAAAATTCTGTGGCTAGATTTAGTTCCAGAACAAAAAGGTTTTATCGATCCAAAACCATGCAGGCTTATGTTTATAATTTCGAAATTATCCTCTTCCAATCCGCCATTCTGGATAGCCTGGGGACTCACGGAGAAATTAACATCAGAAATGGGAAAAGCAACCATCTGTACTCTTGGAAACTACATTTCAAGTACGCAGATTGCGAAACTTGGTAACGGTGCGTGAATGCCCGTTGATGTCGATCCAGCGGAAATGGGATTCACATGTCTATTAGTATACAATCTGCCATGCATTTTTTGAAAATTTCTGCTCAATAAATTTTTTCACCTGTACTGGAATCTATGAAAACATGCATAGTTTTGAATCGAAGTTTCTGTTGGAACCAAATCTATCCACGAACAACATCATTTAGTAATACTCTGCTTAAGAATTTTTAAATTTGTATTGGAAACTAGAAGTCTTGCCCTTCAATTAGATCCCTTTAGTACGTACGATTTACAGCGTATAAGGGATCAAACAGCACCAATAGCGCTACTTGTCGCCTATTCGTCTTTTTTCAAAAACTGAACGTGATTTTATTTTTAACGAAGATTTTGCAAACATATTCTTAAGCAGCAACCAAAAATCTACCTGGTACAACGTCCAAATCGCTTGAAAGGTAAAACAAGTCGACATTGTTGACCAGTGTAATTAGTCAGTCAGATTCTTGTTTTCTCCTTGAGTCTAAAGTATTGTTCGTTGTTTTTATTTCTTAAATCAGGTTTTTATCAGGATCAGTATTAAATCACGTTTATTTATGATTAATTAAGCATCTTAACTCATCCACAACGTAAGACAATGTTTTTATTCGATGAAAATACCACAGCGATCAACCTGCATCTTGTGTATTCAAAATTCAACCTACTTTAATGTGGTAGCTTGGTAAGATGTACACAAATATGAAACAGAAATGATTAGAATGCACGTTACATCATACCAAACCGCATAAAAAGAAATGACAGACATTAAACAATACGACTGTGTCCTGAACGTACGCGATATCTCATTACGCATTCCACACCAACGTACATTTCATCATTGCGTTGACTGAATATAAAGTTAAAATAATATAATGTTTTGAGGATAAATAATTTGATAAGGAAAGTAGTCATCATACGTCTATACAAGGTGACTAAATTATACCGGCACACAACAAAAAAAGTGATCTGTACATTTGACCAGACCCATCTATCTATATGTATTTTGATGCGCTGAATCCAAATCCGAAGTCCGTTAGGCCCGTACACCCTCAAATTTTGGAGTAAATTGCGAAAAAACGCTGAAAATGGCTAAAAATTGCGAAAAATTTCAGTTATGAAAATGAAGAAAATTTTATTGAACTAGATCAAGTATGGTTCTTATGTATTTTGATGCACTGAATCCAAATTCAGAATCTTTTAATCTCGATCATTCATATATTTATCAAAAATCGTAAAAAATAGCAATATTATTGTTCTTACGTACCAATGAGGACTTTTATTACGTAAGTGGGAGTGATTTCTTCTAATATTATACTCTACAGAAGCCAAGTTACCTACTAATGTAGAATTGAAGTCGCTTGATGAGGACGCCTGCGAGCCTGCTTTCTCACCCTGACCAGACGCCGATACTGGGGTTCCGAATCCCTGCATCGTAAAGAGCACTTATCGCTTGTGCCGGCCACACGCCGTTAACCCAGGGACTCTGTCAGACGGTTCTGTTGCCCAGCGTCACCACGTGGAGGTGCCCTGGTTACAGGCACAAGCATTCAGTCTTCCGAAGTTGAATTGCAATTTCTAGCAGTTTTTCGCAATTTACTTAAAATTTGGTGGGTGTACGGGCCAAACGGACTTGATGGGATTTGTGTTCAGCGCATCAAAATACATATAGATGGGTCTGGTCAAATGTACAGACCACTGTTTTTTTTGTGTGCTGGTTGTATATCTGGATAACTATCGATTTCTGCAAAAATACTAGGACATGTCGTTTTCATTTTAATTTTTGCCATGTTTTAGAAAATTTCTAAAACATAGCAAAAATTAAAATATTCTCCAATGGTCCTAAAAAAAATTCTCAAGGATTTTTAAGAAACTGATTGAAATTGATGGATTTTATAAAATTATATATTATATAATATGATTGACCAATCAATCACAAGGTTGTTAGGTTGAATTATTCATATTCATTTAACATATTTAAAAAAATTAATTTTCCATATAATAATCTGTTCGTATTATGTGTGAACAGAACTCAATAATCTGGTAATTGTAGTTCTTCCTTTCGTCCCTGTTATAAACTCATGTGCCACACTATACAGAGTCTTTCCTCATACCTTGACACCCCCTTACAGCCAATACATGAGGTGTAATAAAAAAAAATTGTAAATAATTTTTTTTTAGATTTTTGTCCAAATTTTATGTTACTGAAGTTTGCGTCGAAGCAGCAACGAACGGAGCGGGAGCCGTCGACGTACTAACTTCTAGATAACGACAATAATGAATTATATTTATATACTTTAATTTATCTATTATGACTTAACGTTAATGCCCTTAATGTATTAAGAAGTTATAAAACAAACTGTAAACAATATTCTCTAAACCTTAAATATGTTATAACGTTTCGAAGAAGGTCCGGGAAGGTGCGAGTGCAAAATTATAGAAAACACGTAACAGATCATATTTTCCCACTTTTCTCAAAAATACGAAAAAGTACCTCTTTTTTATTTCTGAAAATCAAAGGTAATCCTAAAAGACACAAGAGAAAAAATTTTGAGACATTTAAAAGTTTTGGAACACTTCGAAGCTGGACCGGGAAGGCGCGAATGTTATATTATAGAAAACACGTAAGAGAGCATATTTTCCCACTTTTCTCAAAAATACGAAAAAAGTATCTCTTTTTTATTTCTGAAAATCAAAGGTACTCCTAAGAGACACAAGAGAAAAAACTTCGAGCCATTTAAAAGTTATGGAACACTTCGAAGCTGGACCGGGAAGGCGCGAATGTTATATTAAAGGAAACACGTAAGAGATCACATATTCACACTTTTCTCAAAAATAGGAAAAAAGTACCTCTTTTTTATTTCTGAAAATCAAAGGTAATCCTAAAAGACACAAGAGAAAAAAATTTGAGCCATTTAAAAGTCATGGAACACTTCGAAGCAGGACCGGGAAGGCGCGAATGGAATATTATAGAAAACACGTAACAGAGCATATTTTCCCACTTTTCTCAAAAATACGAAAAAGGTATCTCTTTTTTATTTCTGAAAATCAAAGGTAATCCTAAAAGACACAACAGAAAAAATTTTGAGCCATTTAAAAGTTATGGAACACTTCGAAGCAGGACCAGGAAGGCGCGAATGTAATATTATAGAAAATACGTAACAGATCATAGTTTCCCACTTTTCTCAAAAATACGAAAAAAGTAAATCTTTTTATTTCTGAAAATCAAAGGTACTCCTAAGAGACACAAGAGAAAAAATTTCGAGCCATTTAAAAGTTATGGAACACTTCGACGCAGGACCGCGAAGGCGCCAGTGCAGTATTATAGAAAACATGTAAGAGATCATATTTTCCCACTTTTCTCAAAAATACGAAAAAAGTACCTCTTTTTTATTTCTTAAAATCAAAGGTAATCCTAAAAGACACAAGGGAAAAAATTTTGAGCCATTTAAAAGTTATGGAACACTTCGAAGCAGAACCGGGAAGGCGCGAGTGCAGTATTATAGAAAACACGGAACAGATCATATTTTCCCACTTTTCTCAAAAATACGAAAAAAGTACCTCTTTTTTATTTCTGTAAATCAAAGGTAATCCTAAAAGACACAAGAGAAAAAATTTTGAGCCATTTAAAAGTTATGGAACACTTCGAAGCTGGACCGGGAAGGCGCGAATGGAATATTATAGAAAACACGTAACAGAGCATATTTTCCCACTTTTCTCAAAAATACGAAAAAAGTACCTCTTTTTTATTTCGGAAAATCAAAGGTACTCCTAAGAGACACAAGAGAAAAAACTTCGAGCCATTTAAAAGTTATGGAACACTTCGAAGCTGGACCGGGAAGGCGCGAATGTTATATTAAAGAAAACACGTAAGAGATCACATATTCACACTTTTCTCAAAAATACGAAAAAAGTACCTCTTTTTTATTTCTGAAAATCAAAGGTAATCCTAAAAGACACAAGAGAAAAAAATTTGAGCCATTTAAAAGTTATGGAACACTTCGAAGCAGGACCGGGAAGGCGCGAATGGAATATTATAGAAAACACGTAACAGAGCATATTTTCCCACTTTTCTCAAAAATACGAAAAAGGTAAATCTTTTTATTTCTGAAAATCAAAGGTACTCCTAAGAGACACAAGAGAAAAAATTTCGAGCCATTTAAAAGTTATGGAACACTTCGACGCAGGACCGCGAAGGCGCCAGTGCAGTATCATAGAAAACATGTAAGAGATCATATTTTCCCACTTTTCTCAAAAATACGAAAAAAGTACCTCTTTTTTATTTCTGAAAATCAAAGGTAATCCTAAAAGACACAAGAGAAAAAATTTTGAGCCATTTAAAAGTTATGGAACACTTCGAAGCTGGACCGGGAAGGCGCGAATGGAATATTATAGAAAACACGTAACAGAGCATATTTTCCCACTTTTCTCAAAAATACGAAAAAAGTACCTCTTTTTTATTTCGGAAAATCAAAGGTAATCCTAAAAGACACAATAGAAAAAATTTTGAGCCATTTAAAAGTTATGGAACACTTCGAAGCAGGACCGAGATAGCGCCAATGTAATATTATAGAAAACACGTAACAGATCATAGTTTCCCACTTTTCTCAAAAATACGAAAAAAGTACCTCTTTTTTATTTCTGAAAATCACAGGTACTCCTAAGAGACACAAGAGAAAAAATTTCGAGTCATTTAAAAGTTATGGAACGCTTCGAAGCAGGACCGGGAAGGCGCGAGTGCAGTATTATAGAAAACATGTAAGAGATCATATTTTCCCACTTTTCTCAAAAATACGAAAAAAGTACCTCTTTTTTATTTCGGAAAATCAAAGGTAATCCAAAAAGACACAATAGAAAAAATTTTGAGCCATTTAAAAGTTATGGAACACTTCGAAGCAGGACCGGGAAGGCGCGAATGTAACATTATAGAAAACACGTAACAAATCATAGTTTCCCACTTTTCTCAAAAATACGAAAAAAGTACCTCTTTTTTATTTCTGAAAATCACAGGTACTCCTAAGAGACACAAGAGAAAAAATTTCGAGTCATTTAAAAGTTATGGAACACTTCGAAGCAGGACCGGCAAGGCGCGAGTGCAGTATTATAGAAAACATGTAAGAGATCATATTTTCCCACTTTTCTCAAAAACACGTAACAGATTATATTTATACCTTTGATTTTCAGAAATAAAAAAGAGGTACTTTTTTCGTATTTTTGAGAAAAGTGGGAAAATATGATCTCTTACCTATTTTCTATAATATTACATTCGCGCCTTCCCGGTCCTGCTTCGAAGTGTTCCATAACTTTTAAATGACTCCAAATTTTTTCTCTTGTGTCTTTTAGGATTACCTTTGGTTTTTAGAAATAAAAAAGAGGTACTTTTTTCGAATTTTTGAGAAAAGTGGGAAAATATGATCTCTTACGTATTTTCAATAATATTACATGCGCCTTCCCGGTCCTGCTTCAAAGTGTTCCATAACTTTTAAATGGCTCAAAATTTTTTCCCTTGTGTCTTTTAGGATTACCTTTGATTTTCAGAAATAAAAAAGAGGTACTTTTTTCGTATTTTTGAGAAAAGTGGGAAAATATGATCTGTTACGTGTTTTCTATAATATTACATTCGCGCCTTCCCGGTCCTGCTTCGAAGTGTTCCATAACTTTTAAATGACTCAAAATTTTTTCCCTTGTGTCTTTTAGGATTACCTTTGATTTTCAGAAATAAAAAAGAGGTACTTTTTTCGTATTTTTGAGAAAAGTGGGAAAATATGATCTCTTACGTATTTTCTATAATATTACATTCGCGCCTTCCCGGTCCTGCTTCGAAGTGTTCCATAACTTTTAAATGACTCAAAATTTTTTCTCTTGTGTCTTTTAGGATTACCTTTGATTTTCAGAAATAAAAAAGAGGTACTTTTTTCGTATTTTTGAGAAAAGTGGGAAAATATGATCTGTTAGGTGTTTTCTATAATACTGCACTCGCACCTTCCCGGACCTGCTTCGAAACGTTATAACATATTTAAGGTTTAGAGAATATTGTTTACAGTTTGTTTTATAACTTCTTAATACATTAAGGGCATTAAAGTTAAGTCATAATACATAAATTAAAGTATACAAATATAATTCATTATTGTCGTTATCTAGAAGTTAGTACGTCGACGGCTCCCGCTCCGTTCGTTGCTGCTTCGACGCAAACTTCAGTAACATCAAATTTTTAGGATCCGTTTCTAGAAAAAAACAAATAAATCATCGTACACGTCAAATCTTTAAGAGATTTTTTTTAAATGGAATATCCTGTATATATGCGTTTTCAAAGAGCACATTTTCTTGATTCTAAAGATCTCATGTAATTTTGTCTATGCATGATTTAGCCATGTTTCTTTTTTGAAGACCTTTAAAATTTTTGACCTAGTGTCACCCCTCAAGGGGGTTAAAAAAGTTAAATTACATAAAAATGTAGATTTATTAACCAACATTTGGTGTCTCTCTCTATACAAATACCAAATATATTTACCCATACTAAGACTTTTCGGACACCCTGTATATTGCGGATATACTAGTTCGCGATGTGCTTAAGTAGAGCGTTCTATTTTTAACTATAGAATATTTTTTCTGTGCGTATGCTTTGGTAGTGCTTGTGTTTAAAAAAAATTTATATAACCATAGTTTCTCATCAGTCATCAGTTTTTCCCTTGTGCCTAATAGACATACTTTAGCAATAGGCATAACCTACATTTAACGAAAATATACAACAATTGTATGTACGTTTAATTACTGGGGATTCTATTTTTCTGTCACATTACAATTCGCGTTATTATTTACTCATCGGTTGACAACAGCAAACTATTAACTGACAAATATTTTAACAAAATTGCGTGTGAAATGTGAAAAAAGTTGTCCATTCAATTTGTATTTATATTGTCGTTTGTGTAGTTGATGTCATTGTATTGGAGTGCCTGTTATGAACAAGGTTAAGAGTGTGTGGACGTGAATCTTTAAGGCAACTTTAAGAAAAGAGGTTGAAACAATTGACACAGATTACGTACGGCTATGTCTGGTATTTGATTGATTAGTAGAATAGTAAACCAATTATATTATAGCTGATAAAAGCAATATAAATTTAGTGGTTTCGTTTGCAATTGCAAGGTATTGTGTAACGGTGTCATTGGCATTAGCCCTTAAGTATTTAATTCCTTCCTATTGAAAAATATTAGACCCTGATCATGTGCAACTTTAACAATTTGGTGTTCTCTTTACTTAAATCTAACTGTGGATTACTTTAGATGAATCTAGATGTGGCGATAATAGCTCTGCGTGCAGCTATCTGCAGTTGGATGTAAGGTGTGGATAAAGGTTCCTTCTTTTATTCATCAAAACGTACAGGTGGATGTTAGATCTAGTTTTTGTTGAGGCTGCAGTGCTTAGAGGACCAACTGGCAATTTTGGGTATGTTTTGCCCTTATTTGGTAAATTTAGTATTTAGGGCAAATGAGTTCCGCTAAAGAGCCTTTTATTTGATTAATTACTTACTACTTACGAGGATGGAAGTAATAGTTTCCATCTTGACCCAGAGAAGGTGCAATTTACCGTAATATTGGCACGTGTTTACTTAGCGGCAGCACCCTTTGTTTCTACACTAAAGTTTCAGGAGAGTACAATATTAGGTAGGGTAATTTCGGGTGAGTTGGCCCACCGGGTAAGATGACCCACTCATTATTTCGGTAGTGTTAATTTCACAAAAGCGTGCTATTAGTTACTCGCCCACTAGCATGTGTAATAATTAACGTATCGTGTTTTTCGTGGTTTTATTTCAAAATATTGGTAAGTTAGGTTCAATATCATTTAAGGTGCACAAAAATATTTTAGGCTTAAGCGAAATCCAAGTATGATCATGGGATAGATAGCTCACAGGCTAACATATTGAAAAACAAAAATCCATTGAAATAAATAAAGAAAAACCTAGCCTCCAAGAAGAAAAAGGAAGTATTAAAGAGAAAGGATACAATAAATATTAAAAATCAGCAACAAAACAATCAATTGATTGATTCATCCACAGACGAGGAATTATCAGATTTTGAGACACAAGAATCAGGAGACAGTATGAATGAAGAAGATAGCACGAAATGCTTGGGATTGCGGAACAGTACAATATTACGTCAAAAAGGAAGGACATCAAAGACATTATTCTCATAGAGAGAGCACCTTGAAAAGGCAAAAATAATAAATTCTGAAGCCTATGTGAGCTAACTTGATCAACTAAACTAAAATATTCGCTTCTAATTGTCCCGACCCTCAAGCCAAGAAGAAAATTCTGCTTCGCCAGGACATTGCTTGCCACTGGTCCCTCATTCACCTTATTTGGCAGATGTGGCCCCATCATATTTCAGCTTGTAAAGAAGAATATTCTGCTTCACCAGGACATTGCTTGCCACAAATCAGCAATAATTGTAATGATAAAAATTCATCAGTTGTGCTTCCAACTGATCCCTCGTGCACCTTATTTGCCTGATGTGCCCCCATTGTATTTTAACTTATGTAGGAACTGGAAAAGTAAAAATGTTTCTAAACAATATATTGCTGTTTTCTTTGTGAGGTCGGAAACTCTTGATTCCATCCTCGAACTTTCTTATTCTTCGGGTTCTTTCTTATTCCGACACTATAGCTTAGAGTTAAGCTGCAAAGTGAGATCGAAACACAGATTTTTTGAAATATCATTTTTAAGACATTATTGTAAGCAATATATGGGGCGAATCGCCCCAGAGGATCCAGCGCGGCGCGCGAGCCTGAAGACATGCCATTTTAAACTCATGATCTCGCAATAAAAACGCCATGAAAAAAATTACTGTAGTTTTCGATGCACTTTTTCCTCAGCTTTCCTATATGCATGGTGTAATTTGTTTTTCAAAATTACGCGCCTTTAACCTAAAAAAAATCACTAAACGTGCTGTATCCTTAAACGGAACACCTATGGAATCACTTCGGTGTCCGTCCGTCAGTCTGTCAAGGGTGATTTTCTCTGAAACTACTCGACGTAAAAATTTGAAATTTAGCACAGATAGAGTGTGATATAGAGTAGAGAGTATGATAGGCGTGAAGTATAAAAAGTCTAAGTTTGATTTTAGGGGTTAATTTCAGGGGGTAATCTGGGGAATGGGAAAAAATTTCAAGGGCATCGCGTAGGGTGTCAAATGAAAGCTTATTTAAGCACCAATTCAACAATATATATGATGTATTTTTATATTAATTTTTTTTTAACATCTTTCGGGAAAAACGTTTAAAAACTACTGCCCCCACCCTTATTACCTAAAGGAACCCAAGAACTCAAAAACCATTGTTCAAGAAAATTCACAAAAAACGCCAGCATCGTATAAAGAATTGTCAAAGTCCAATAAAAGTTTTAAAAAAAGAAGTAAACATTTATCCAACCACATAGCCTGAGACCACGTGTCGCTGCCTTGCCGCGCGGTGCAAAAGCTCGCCGAGCTTTGTTTCTCGATTAATTGCTCAAAAACAAAAAAGTCCTCTGTGGAAAAAAACTTTTTCGACATAAAAAAGTCCTGACCTTTTGATCTAGTCTAAAAGTGGCATTTTTCGAAATACAGCACGTTCAGTGTTTTTCTGAGGTTAAGGAGGCGGAATTTTGAAAAACAAATTAGACCATCGGAAAGCTGAGGAAAAAATACATGGAAATATATGTTTCAGTTATTTTTAAAGACATTTTCATTGCGAGATCACGAGTTTAAAATGGTATGTTTTCAGGTGGGACATTTAAGGCGATTCGCCCCATATACGGAGCTATTTTTTACAAATTTATTGTTTATGTCGGCAGAGGGGAAGCCCAGGCATATTATAAAGCTTAAGTTGCTAAAATAGTGCACTCTGTATATAATGACAGAAAGAGAGAGAGGACTTAGTTTTAGTTATGTCTATACACAAATAAAAACTGAAACACTAAGTACGTAAACATTTTTTGCAATATTCCTTAGCCTATCGTATGACTGCTTTATTTTAAAAAAAATTAAAATAGTATAGAACTTATACACACAAATGGGCTTAAGCAACCATAACAACACAAAGAATACAAGGAACTAAACCACATAAATTTGTGAAACAAGTCTTCCATTGTTAGAAATTACACGAAGAACGAAGAAATAGCCTATAAATTTTTTGCAACGTTAAACGTTAGGTACAACTTCGTTTGAAGAAGCAACACTCAATTACAAAATAATAACTCGGTTTGTAAATTTCAAGTTTCTTCCAGAGATACTTACGCATACTTTTTAATGAACTCGAGTATACTATAAGCATTAATTAGTCCGAAGTTAAATATTGCGTCCAATTAGAGCAAATAATTACTGATATAAATAAGTTTTGTTGCCTAATAGTTACTGCTTGAAATTCCTAAAATACGGAAATCGTGGGTACTAATTAAATATAAAAGCTGGTGGTTAGGAGTATATCTACAAGAGATAATTAATTTTACGTTTGCTGCTGTTTTGTCCGTTTAAAGCTAATCAAGAACAAGAAAAATAACTCAGCTTTAACAGAAATACGAAGCCGATAGGAGGTAAATGCGTATATGCGTGGTACAAGAGGTAACTTCTGTTAAGTCCAAACAAATTCGGGTGCTGCATCAAATTTTGCAAGAAAATACGAGATCAATATTTTTAATGCTTTCGTAGCTGTAATTATTTAATAATATAAAAAATTCGTGCTTTAGAAAATATAAAATTTAGCAAATTTTCCAATGCATATAAAACCTATATCAAGCATTATCGTCGTAGGTCTCCTTTCTACCGCTACTTCCACGGATTTTGCTCTTAAGAACTAACCGGTATTATTCCCCCCAGAACAACAAGAGGCGCGCTGCGTATGCATCCCTTTACTGTCCAGCTACAAAAGCCTAGAACAGACCACTTCTGTCGCTCATTCATACCTAGGGTCTCCAGATTATGGAACAAATTGCCTGCAATGTTTTCCCTTCCCATTCCAACCTCCAATCCTTCAAATCCCGTGTCAATAGACTCAATTTCCCTTCCCTTCAGACGCCCACGCTACGTTAGTACTTAGACTTGAAGTCTACGTGGGATGTCTTAGATAAAAAAAAAGTTCATGTGCTAGAAAATTTTCACTTATAATTTTTATCGCATGAAAGTGTATTTAGGAATATCTTTTATTAGGATGTTTTTATCCACCTAGTCATCTCTGTCAAGTTGATATTTTTGTTCCAAAATTTATGAATTTGAAGAGATAGTTCAATTTCATTTACAACATAATCTCTGCTATTCCAAATTTGGTAATGAATTCTGATGAAACAAACAAGTCTCCTAACTTCAACTTAGAAGCAACCGCGGAGTTCTGATAATAGATTAGTCATCGAAGGCTGATGTTGGGGAAACCCAACCGTTCGTTTAATTCTATAACTCTATTTGTATTCTAAATAATCCCCTTCAAATAAACAAGCTCAAACTTGTCTCCTTTGTAAATTTAACTTGCATAAAAACACGCAGTTATCGGCAAAACATAAAGACTGTTTCGGCTAAAACATCTTAAGAAAATCTTTCTTTTAATGTAGCTCTTCTAAAGCACCGACACGTTGTCGGCGACCGTCAAAGGCTTAGTTTCCTTTGAAGATATCTTATCTCTTAGTTTTATTACTGTACCGTGCTAAAAATAAGTTCCCCATCATATATCAACCCCTTCACCAATAAGACAACATCTGCTTAGATATGATTCGTGAGCTTCATAACAAAGTGATCAGCAATTGGCCAAGTCCGGTCACACCTATCCCCGAAGGGATGTTCTATTTCAGTTTAACTTGAGTCCCGTCGGGAAAACAGCAGTAGTAAACTATATACCACATCGAGAGACTGTTGCGTCCCTTGGGGCAACAGAACAGCGTTGGTCAAGTGTGTGACCAAAAAGTACACAAATTAGGTGTAATCAGTGTGGGAAAACGTTCCCTTTTTTCTTAGGCATAGGCCTATAATTCAGTGCGGGAAAAACTCCCCTTTTCTCTTAGGCATAGTCCTATAATTCAGTGCGGGAAAAACTCCCCTTTTTTCTCAGGCATAGTCCTGTATTTTATTTATAAAACAAGGAAAATCAGTATAAATGCATAACAATAACATCTCGTAATAACAGAATATCAACAACACACGTCATTCCTGATAAGATTAATATTTGTGCATACTTTTGACCAAGAATTAAAATAAACCCATATTGTTTAGTGAAATAGATGTCTTTTACTTCCAACAAGTCGCAGCTGCATGAGATTGCGCATTTGGATAGAGCTGAACAAGCAACCTATGGAAATATTTTACAGTAAGGTGGAGGTAGGGTTTAAATAGAGCCTTATCCATCCAGCTGATATGCCTTGTTGTTAATGATAATAGCTGATACAAATGTACATCTAAAAATTATTTCCAATACCTTTGAGATGAAAAAACATTTCCATGTACCATTGTAAAAGCAGCTATAATCTAATTTGACAATTAAAGCTTTAAATTGACAAGTGTAATAATAAGACAACTATCAATATAGGAACAAGGCAATTAAAATATGTTCTTTCTACAATAACAAACAAGTTCAATCTAATAACAGTAAGGATCAATTAGAATCCAAGCAAATCTCGGACACGGTAGAATAACTCATAAGTTTTTGATGACAAATTATTAACAATGACAGCACAAAAACTAACAGATGAACTAAGCGGTCTACTAAGTCCTAAACATTTATAATGATTCCCGGGCAGGGACGGATTTCGGATTTTGTCTAGGGGGGACGTCATCTCGGGCTACACAAAAGTATAGACCAAAACAAAAAACGGGCAAGTTCGCGTGAGACATTATTTTTTTATTGTTTAGGATTCTAAGAAATGTTCACTATTTCATAATAGACGAAATATCTAAACCTGTTCTTGAGAAACCAAAACGGATTGTCATCTTAACTTACCAATATTCTCGCATTTTTTTATGTATAGCGTCTGTCCATTTGGACTGATATATGAAAATTTTTCGAAAACACATTTTTTGAAACCACGTTTTTTCGAAAATATACAGAATACAGAACTTTTTCGATAATAAGTTATTCGAAAACTAGGAATGTTTTCAAGTTTTTTCTTTCGGAAACCAACTTTTCGAAACTTGTTATTACAAAGTACATTTTTTGAAATATTGTTTCCGAAAATACTTCGAATATTCATATTAAAAACACAACACATTTTTAAAAGTAATTTACCACAAAGTATCATAGCAGACCCAAGGAAACGTAAACCTGACTGAATACAAAAACTGTTCGTTTAGGTTAGTTCGGGATCTTTTTGTCTATTTTTCATTGACATTTTCTAAGCCAGTAGAGTTCATAATTTAAATTTGGAAAAACTATGTTTTCAAAAAAACATATTTTCGGAAAATGTATTTTTGAAAGATTCTTTAAAAAATATATTTTAAATTTTTTTTTTATAAATCTGTTTCCGAACATCAAAAAAGATGTTTGTTGAAAGAAAAGCAGAACAGTTGGCCATCTTGCCTTACACGCGACAGGACAAATTGCTCGATTAATATGAAAGTGTAAATATTGTAGCATTTTTTTTATTTACGACTTCTGCTCATTTGGAGGGATGTACAGGGTCTTCCAACGAGGACTGAACAGGGGCTCATTTTTGAGCTTCCTTGTATTTAAAGAAAAATCTAAAATAGCCAATCGATGTACTTTTTCCTGCAGAATTCAAAAATGAAACCAAAAATTTATTTGAACCAGAAACAAAAGAGTTACGCTATGGATAAGGTGTTTTTTAAATGGAACATAGCTTTTTTTATACGATTTTCGGAACGAGTGATTTTTTTTATGTCCGTTCTGATTAAAATATTTAATATTGTGACAGCTATTTTTATTAAATTTTAATGTTTTATCCAGTATAATTTAACTTCAACCTGTTTGAAACACACACTAGGTAATAAAGGTAAAATCACCTTGAAATCCTTCAAAGTCAAAAAATTTGACAAATTTACTATAATATTGCCGAAATGAAATATTCATTAGATTAGAGATTGCAATAAATCTTCTCCTTGCTTCTCTTGCATTTTCTTGGCATTTGTAGAATAGGATAACAATCTGCAATCTCTCATCTAATGAATATTTCATTTCGGCAATATTATAGTAAATTTGTCAAATTTTTTGACTTTGAAGGATTTCAAGGTGATTTTACCTTTCTTACCTAGTGTATGTTTCAAACAGGTTGAAGTTAAATTATACTGGATAAAACATTAAAATTTAATAAAAATAGCTGTCACAATATTAAATATTTTAATCAGAACGGACATAAAAAAAATCACTCGTTCCGAAAATCGTATAAAAAAAGCTATGTTCCATTTAAAAAACACCTTATCCATAGCGTAACTCTTTTGTTTCTGGTTCAAATAAATTTTTGGTTTCATTTTTGAATCTGCAGGAAAAAGTACATCGATTGGCTATTTTAGATTTTTCTTTAAATACAAGGAAGCTCAAAAATGAGCCCCTGTTCAGTCCTCGTTGGAAGACCCTGTACAAGTACTTACGAAAGCACAATTTTTCTAAAAACAATTTTTAAATTTTTTTTAAAAATACATTGTTTCAGAGGACATCTTTTCGAACTTAAATTTTTTCGGATATTAATTTTTTCAAGGTTGTTGAACAAGTAATTTACGAGAAAGTGACGGATCAGACCTATGGAAACCTGATAAAACCCAAAAAAAGTTCGTTTCGGTTTGTTCAGGACCTTTTTTCGTCTAATATTTTCCAATGCCAAACTACTACGCTCCATAATTTAATTTTCTAAATACTGTTTTCGAAAAAATACATTTTAGGAAAATATACCTACATATTTTTTCAAAATAATTTTTTGACGGCGTTTTTGAAAAAATATTTCATAAATTCGTTTTCAAAAAAGCATCTTTGAAAAAGCTGTCAGGACATTTTTGAAAAATTATATGTTCGAAATTTGTTTTCGAGAAAATATTTTTGAAAAATTTCGTTAATCTTTTTTCGAAAAAGTAAACGTTCAAAAAAGATGTTTTCAAAAAAAACGATTTGGATATTTGTTTCCTTTAGAAGCCAAAATAATCCGACGCAAATTTTGATAAGATCGCAGTAAGATATGTAAGGAATGTTTTCAGAAACAATCTAAGCGCATGTAAACCAAAAATGCCAAAAAGGCTTGCATTTTTTATATTATATTAGTATTGGGCGCGCGCCCCCCTCCTAAATCCGCACGTGTTCACGGAGCTAATTTTCCGAGATTCGCCTTTTTATATACACGTATTAGAGTATATTCTAAAAGTTTTATACAATAAACGATGCAATTTTCATTTTACGTTCGCAAATGTCGAAATTAATTTCAGAAGAAACTAATCTTCCATCAATTTGGATACTAAATGAGAATTGAAATTAGGGTCACGCGGGAACAATTTTTCCCATGATTTGGAAATAAGAATTCCTTTTCTCCGTAATTATAGCGATTTATGTTTTATGTTATAAAAACAACCACGTTTTTGTTTAAAATCTCTTTGGTGTTCTTATAGATCGAAAGAAGATTAGGTACTCGTATTTTATAATATATTATTATAATAACCCAGAATAGTAACAATCTAAAAACCACGATCAATTAATTGTGTCTAGGTATAATTTATGCGAATATTTAGACACTATCTTGATCTGCATTTTCTCCGACTAGACTACGATAAAATAAAAAAGAGTAATGTGTTTGTAGGTATTTCTTTATAGTGGTCTTATTACACTCTGGGACGATAATGGCTTGATTTTGCTTGATAAATACAAAGTGGAGTAGATTGTAGAATGTAGATTTCCAGCGGAGTCGTTTATGCCCGAGGCCCGAGATTAACCCAACACTTTGACATATGCAGATATTTTGTGTTGTGATGTTACAAACTCAAAATTGCACATTGTCTCCATCTACCCTAACGATGAGGTTAAGTAATTATTAAAACTTTAGATAAATATAGTGTAAGTATAGTATCAGTAGGTAACCAATTTTACTGCAAAACTTTGTATAACTCGGATCACGGTAAGCCTTATGGGTTGCGGTAAAGAGAACGCACAAACCTCAACTTGCCAATTAAACAAACTTGCCAATTAGGAATATCAACGTACTTTTTTTATTGTATACATCGTTTAAGGAAGTCATTACAAACCCAAAAAAATTATTTTAAAGAAAATTACTAGGATAATTTATTTTTTTACATTTTTCGGTATATTTATTACAAGCTAAAAAGCCGTCATTTGCCCAGAGTGAAAAGTGACGTTAGGCAGTGAATAGTGACATCAGCACGTTAGCAAAAATAACGTAAAGCTTAACCGAAAGGCGAACAGGTTTTTTATTTTCTAAATAGTCAGATGGGGAGTTAATAGAGAAATAGTACAACTAGCTTCGGTTATGCAGGATGTATCGTTTCGGAGATATTAAACGTCAAATTCGAAATTTCCGCGATTTCATTTGAAATCGGGTGCAGGTCGCAAAAGTGAATTAAATCGAGGAAAATGGGAATATTTGGGAAAAACTGGAAATTTCGATTTTTGAGCCAAATTTTTCAGTTTTTGGATCAAAGTGGTTCCAAATTAAAATCCAATATATGTCATCGGAAAGAGCTCGTCGAAATGCGTGAAAGCCATATTTTTTAGATTCTTCATTCTTTATAGGAAGGGAGCAATCGCCGATTAACTTTCGATTTTTTGCCTTTTTTTTTGCACTCCATATACCACTCGAGGTACCTTTAAATCATTCCGTATCTTTTCCTATCTATTTTTTACAATTTTTCAACGCTATCTTATAAAGGGGTAATCAGATTTTAAATAAATACAGAATGGGTCATCCAGGAGCGTATTTAAGGGGTAAAAACGGAGTTTTCTGAATTTTTTCCAACAGATCCTTTTTTTAACCGACATTATTCTACACTATTTTTCCTATTTAGTGATTCTTTTTGGGTTTATTTTATCCCAATCAAATAATTGTTTATTTACGTCGAAATTATTAAAATATGATGCATCAAAATTTCGCAAAAATGTCAGTTTTTGTTGTAAGATTGGGAGGTTCCTGGACCGATTTCGGCATAAAATATACATGAAAAAGATTTCAGGAACCTTCTTCTTTAAGTGCAGGGATATTTCATTGGATGAGTTACGCATTAAATGCTATTTTTATGATTTTTCGATGACCCTTCAATACTGGAATTATAACACTTTTAACGTCACAGCCAATGGGATCATGTTTTACAAGTTTCGAAATTCGCGCGACAATTTGCAGTAGAAAATTGTTTTTTCTTATTAATAAAGACCAAAATAAATTGATAACAATCACCACAAATTTATGTAGGGAATATTAAAATATATTTCAGATTTATTTGGGTTATATGTTAATTAAAAACCATCAATAGTTCAAGACAATGACATCATTTTCTAAGTTTGGGTGTCTCTTTTACTTAATAAAGAACCTTTTTCTGTAAATTAGGCTTTGAAAAATTTCGCTTTGAAGTAGATAACAGTAATAATAATAATCTTAGCATTTCTCGAACTAGATCACCATTTAACTTATTGTTGACGCAAATAATGCTTATGTCCTTATACATACTATAAATGTTATAATGGCAAAACCATTTACCGATATCCCTAGTGAACTGGAAAATAATTAAAAAAATAATTTCCATATCAGTCGTTTCAAGTTGATCATCTGCTGTTTTTTAACGGAAGTTCTGCCGCAAACGGCAGGTATTCGGATTACGTCACCTGCTCGTCGGTTTCAGAAAGGTCATTGTGCCATTTAAACCCCGTAATTTAAATAGTAAACTATAAAATTACAAACTCTTAATCATTACTGACTTTAATAGATAAAAGTTTAAAGTTATTTAATTAAATGATACTAGAAGAAAAGACAACGAAGTCAAGACCTACCTTAACTGTATCGAGTTTCTTGTACTGTTTTTAATAATCGCAAAATGAAATAATGGAGAGTAGTTTGTCTTAGCAGAAGTTGTGGCAATGTCTATAAAAAGGGACAGATAACCGATAGTATGTCGATGAGCGACACAATGAAGTTTTCTTCTAAGAACTCAATCATTGACTAGTCGAATAGTACATACGAGGCTATGCAAAACTTACACCAGAACCACGGTAATTGTTTGCCCCAAAACTATACCATAATATTTTAATATACAATTTTAGTGTATCTATTAGCCAACAAATAAACAAATAAGTAGGTAGATATAAAATCATGCAGTTAGTTTTCCTCGTTCCATAAATGGTAAAATAATAATAGATCGTGTTCTACTTCTTGCAAATGTTAAAATATTAAGTTGCATAACAATAGACTGTGACTTGTGAAATATAAACCCGAATTAGCCGAGCAAGACTAAAGAATGTTTGTGTAATTTAGTAACTATAGACAAAATCCAGTTAAAATAAAATATCAAAGCAGAAAAGTTGACTTAAACTAGCTTCATGAGAAAACTTTTATACAGGGTTTTTAATTACGCTGACACAGTCAAAATATACCTCATGTATGTATTTGGCATGGTATTGCTCCCACATCTGGGGAGCCGCACCACCTTCGACACTTAAGATCCTTGATTCTATGCAAAAGAGAGCCATTCCAGTTATCAATGACCCAGCCCTCACGAGAAAACTCCCTTCGCTCGCTCATCGCCGCGCTGTAGGGGATTTATCCCATTTCTACCGCTACTTCCACGGATTTTGCTCTGAAGAACTAGTCAGTATTATTCCCCCCTTGAATGTCCCTAACAGAACAACAAAAGGCGCGTTACGTATCCATCCCTTTACTGTCCAGCTACAAAAGCCTATAGAACAGACTACTTCTCTCGCTCATTCATACCTAGGGTCTCCAGATTACGGAACAAATTGCCTGCAGATGTTTTCCCTTCCCGTCCCAACCTCCAATCCATCAAATCCCGTGTAAATAGACTACATTTCCCTTCTCTTCAGACACCCACGGTACGTTAGTACTTAGGCTTGAAGTCTACGTGGGATGTCTTAGATAAAAAAAAATTATCTTCTGTCTGCCCGTAAGAAACAAGGTTTTTAAAGAGATTACTTTATTTTTAATAATTTCTCTCTGGTAAAAAATTTAACATTAAACGCAAATTTCTTCGCTTCGCTTGTTAACAAGTCACGACTTTGTGTTCATAAAATTACTAATAATGTTTGTTCACTTAAAATTTCTTTATGTTGTACAAAAAATTGAAACTGTTTAAGAACGAAGCTTTAATGAAAATTTTTTGGATTTAAATTACAATAAATTGTTATTAAAAATTATGTTTTAATAGCAGTCACGTTTAAATTTTTTAAGAAAGTATAAGCTATCGAATTATTTTCAAGCAATTTGAGCAATTAAGGAACTAAAAGCAAACAACTACAAAAAACAAAAATATAAAAATAATAATAAAAACAAGGGCATCCCACTTTTAAGGCAACATTCTCAACCTTCGTCGAGCGAAATCACAAAACTTTAATAGTGCGTCTTACAATTCTAATAAAAATAGCGTAAATTTTATATCTGTTATCGTATCTAACATTAGGAGAGATGTGTCATTATTCTTAAATTTATTCGTGTGATTAAAAAATAATGAAATGACAAAACCGTTTTCACAGAGGAAACATCGTCATTTCCCCATATCCCCACAATGTCTATCAATAATTACATAAAAAATATTTTTTAATTTTGATTTTACCATACAATATTTATAGAATAGTGGTTAGGAAAAAGAGTAACACACAAGTTACACTATAATCATAAAACAAACTTTACGCAAATAACAGATATTTTCGATTTATATCACAGATAAATGACTCGGGTTAGGTTAGTTATAGGCAACTGAATATGTACTCGGCCCGTGTTCCTTACTATAAAAAAATAAAACAAAATAATTAAATTACCCCAGTAATTTTCGTCAAAATACCGTTTTTGGATTTATAATGCTTAAACAATTAATGCAATAAAAAACATGCATATCCTTCATTACCTATTTGCAAATTGTACCAACTACAAATTAAACAGTAATAAGTGGCGGTTGGTGAAATTTCAAGGTTGTGAATCTCTGTTCATACTTACAGGACCCGTACCAAATTTAGGGGTTTTAATAGTGAGCCCACTGGGAATGTTTTGGTAAAGAAAAAAAACATTTTGTAATGTGCGAAAAAAAGTTAAATTTTTGGTGCGGCCCACCCAAGAAAAAAATGAACACGTCTAGGTATTTGCTTTCTTTTTTTTCTAAACAAATTTTACATCATTTTGTCGACAGGTGTTAAATTTTGAGAGAAAAAAATGTGTTAGGAGAAAGTTATAGTCATTTGAATTGTGTGTAAAATTATATTTTAGGCTTCAAAAAATTCACATGACTATAACTTTCTACTAACACATTTTTTTCTCTCAAAATTTAAAAAATTGATTGAGTTGGCCGATACTTGGTGGAAGTCCATAACTAATATTATGGGTTAACCAGAAAAACTACTAGTTTGACTTAGTAAACTTCCACTATATTGACAAAATTATTGACATGTTTCGCTACACTGTAGCTTCTTCGGAATAAGTTTTACGAATGAGTGGTGACTAACAATTGCAATAATGTAAACCTCTAGGGTAATTAAATAATATAATAAAATAGGGGTAGGTAAATGATTTAATCAGGTACATTTGGGTTTTCCTAAAGCTTAAGATGAATATAATATTTTATTTTTACAAAGGGTTGTTATCAAACAAACTTTAATGAAGTAGAATTACTAGTAAAGCTTAAGATGCCTAAACTATTTTATTTTTACAAAGAGGTGTTAAACAAATTTAATAAGGTAGAATTACTAAGCTCTATTTGGTCATTAAGAAGTACGTTGGAGTTTTTAAGTTTATTTATTTCCATGGACTCTAGCAAATTCAATTTGACACCTTTATTTTCAATATGTAAAATTTTATAATTCGGATCAAAATTATGTTGATTTTCTACTAAATGGCAGGCATAATTAGAGTCTTGTTTATGTTTAATAAAGCTATTGTGATGTTCTTGTATCCTTTTACCAAAATTCCTACCAGTTTGGCCTATGTACGTCTTCGGACAGTCTTTACATGTTAATTTGTAAACACCGGATTTTTTATTTTTGTTTGTTTTTGTTTTACTATTTCTAATGAATCTGCCTAATGAATTATTGGTTTTGTAAGCAACGTTGATATCATGTTTATTTAAAAAATTGCCAATCTTTTTAGTAGGCTCTCCAACAAAAGTAATAAGGTTAAATTTTTTATTAGGGTCCCTGATGTGTGGATAAACTAAATCAATGGCTTTTTTGTATGTTTTTTTCTTTAAAATTTGATCAATTAGATTAGATGCATATCCATTATTAATAGCAATTTGTTTTATTATGTTCAACTCTTTCAAAAAATCTTCTTCATTTAAAGGGAAAGTTACAAGTCTATGAATCATGCTATGGAATGCTGCTAATTTATGTTGTATGGGGTGGCAAGAATTATTAGGTATTGTAGTATCTGTATGAGAGGGTTTGTGGTAGACAGAGAAGACATGTTTATTATTTTCTGTTTTTATAGTTATGTCGAGAAAATTAATGGAACCATTTAATTCTTTTTCTATAGTAAATTTGATATTATTATGTAAGCTATTGATAAATTCTAGAAAAACTTTTAATTGTCTATCAGTACCTAGAAAACATGTAATGACATCGTCGACGTACCTAAATCAATAAAGAAATTGTTTAAAAAGAGGGTGATTACTGATTTTATTTTCCAAAAAATCCATAAATATTTCTGCTAATAAGGGGCTGAGGGGGTTGCCCATAATTAGTCCATTTTTGCTCGTATAAAAATTATTATTGAATTCGAAATAATTTTGTTCAAGGCAGACAGAGATAGACTCTATTATTTCTTGCTTTTTAATGATATTGATATTTTGTGTACAAAGAAGTTGTTCAATCAAGTTAATAGTTTCTTTAGGTGGTATGCTAGGGAATAGATTGGTAACGTCAAAGGATATTAACTTTGCATTATTAGGTATTTTAATATTTTTTATCTTTTTAATGAGGTCTATTGAATTTTTTATTCCGAATTTAGGTGAAAATTGTGTATTTAATTTGATTATATCTATAAGTCTTTTGGAAAGTTTATACGATGGAGCTGAAAAGAAGGATACTACGTAGTATCCTTCTTTATAATTTTTATACGAGCAAAAATGGACTAATTATGGGCAACCCCCTCAGCCCCTTATTAGCAGAAATATTTATGGATTTTTTGGAAAATAAAATCAGTAATCACCCTCTTTTTAAACAATTTCTTTATTGGTTTAGGTACGTCGACGATGTCATTACATGTTTTCTAGGTACTGATAGACAATTAAAAGTTTTTCTAGAATTTATCAATAGCTTACATAATAATATCAAATTTACTATAGAAAAAGAATTAAATGGTTCCATTAATTTTCTCGACATAACTATAAAAACAGAAAATAATAAACATGTCTTCTCTGTCTACCACAAACCCTCTCATACAGATACTACAATACCTAATAATTCTTGCCACCCCATACAACATAAATTAGCAGCATTCCATAGCATGATTCATAGACTTGTAACTTTCCCTTTAAATGAAGAAGATTTTTTGAAAGAGTTGAACATAATAAAACAAATTGCTATTAATAATGGATATGCATCTAATCTAATTGATCAAATTTTAAAGAAAAAAACATACAAAAAAGCCATTGATTTAGTTTATCCACACATCAGGGACCCTAATGAAAAATTTAACTTTATTACTTTTGTTGGAGAGCCTACTAAAAAGATTGGCAATTTTTTAAATAAACATGATATCAACGTTGCTTACAAAACCAATAATTAATTAGGCAGATTCATTAGAAATAGTAAAACAAAAACAAACAAAAATAAAAAATCCGGTGTTTACAAATTAACATGTAAAGACTGTCCGAAGACGTACATAGGCCAAACTGGTAGGAATTTTGGTAAAAGGATACAAGAACATCACAATAGCTTTATTAAACATAAACAAGACTCTAATTATGCCTGCCATTTAGTAGAAAATCGACATAATTTTGATCCGAATTATAAAATTTTACATATTGAAAATAAAGGTGTCAAATTGAATTTGCTAGAGTCCATGGAAATAAATAAACTTAAAAACTCCAACGTACTTCTTAATGACCAAATAGAGCTTAGTAATTCTACCTTATTAAATTTGTTTAACACCTCTTTGTAAAAATAAAATAGTTTAGGCATCTTAAGCTTTACTAGTAATTCTACTTCATTAAAGTTTGTTTGATAACAACCCTTTGTAAAAATAAAATATTATATTCATCTTAAGCTTTAGGAAAACCCAAATGTACCTGATTAAATCATTTACCTACCCCTATTTTATTATATTATTTAATTACCCTAGAGGTTTACATTATTGCAATTGTTAGTCACCACTCATTCGTAAAACTTATTCCGAAGAAGCTACAGTGTAGCGAAACATGTCAATAATTTTGTCAATATAGTGGAAGTTTACTAAGTCAAACTAGTAGTTTTTCTGGTTAACCCATAATATCAAAATTTAAAACCTGTCGACAAATGTCAAATTTGTTTAGAAAAAAAAAGAAATCACATACTTAGACGTGTTCATTTTTTTCTTGGGTGGGCCGCACCAAAAATTTAACTTTTTTTTGCAAATTACAAAATGTTTTTTTTCTTTACCAAAACATTCCCAGTGGGCTCACTATTAAAACCCCTAAGTTTGGTACGGATCCTGTAAGTATGAACAGAGATAAACAACTTTGAAATTTCACCAACCGCCACTGGTAATAATGTATTAAAAATACAAAAACTAAATTGTTGGCTACCGTAATCAAAGATAGAAAGAATTTTCCAATAATAGGGTGACTTTTAAAGGCAACTTCAGTATACTGTATTTGTTAAAGTCTAATCTACAACCTAGTCCGATAAAATTCCCTTATAAAATAGCAACTTTACTCGATCACGTCGAGCTTTCTCTCATTACAACGACCACAAACAATAATTATCGTAACCATAATTCTGTTGATTTAAAGCAAATGGAACCGATACACGATAATAAGAAAAACGAGACGTTCGGTGCAATAATTAGACTCGGCTTTTTAAGTTTTAAAGTGCATTCCTGCCGAGTCAGTACTTTCCTAATACTCTTTAAATGTCAAGGTATTTCATCTGAATAAGAAGGCTCTTAACTTGTTTTAGATATTATACAAGTGTGTACAATTTGTTCTCTATAAAAGTGTGGAGAAATAAGCGAATATTTACATGGCTGGACAACATTTTCATTATATTTTTGCTAACGAGCCAAAAAAAGATAAGGATTTTCTGTCCAAAATTAAGAGAAAGGAAATTGAAATTACAAACAAGAATCATCGAGTGTATATTGAGTTGTCTATAGTTACCATAACTAACCGGAATCATTTATCCATGATACAAATAGATATAGTTGTTCGGGTTGTTTTTGTTTTTTGGTTATAGTGTAATTTGTGTGTAATTCCTTATAGTGATTTTTAATTATTTTGCTTAAAGGTGGCTTTGCATTTTGAGGGTCACATGGCCGCTGTGCGTAGATAGTGATATGATTATTTGTGACATTTATGTTTGATTTGAATTTGAGTATTCACTAAGTTAAAAAAAACGAAATAATTTTCGCAGTTATTTGAAGATAGGTAAATTGATATTGGTTTTTTTTTTCGGGAAACCGTCTTTCGATTGCTATAGAGTGATACTCGCGGGATTTAATTTCTTGTTGTCTTTTGACATTTATCAGCGGTGCGAGTTTTGACGAAGCTCTGTTGCCGGATTAAAGTTTTGCAGTGAAACTGCTCAGCAACGCTCAAAATTTTTTTTTATCGTGGTAAGTTTTTTTAGAAATAAAACCAAAATAGACGGTGTGACGACTGCTTTGATGAATTTCGAGTTTCCTGATGTTGCGGTGACCTTTCATAATTTTCGCCATGGGTCGCAATACTTGATAAATCAATTTCGTGAAACTGGATCCGTTCACCATAAAAAAAGAAGTTGGAATACCGCGTAATCTACGCGGGACTGTTATACCACGTGTTCCCGAGCTCAACCGCAAAGCAAAGCAAAATAATTAAAAATCTCTCGTTATTAAACAATAAAATTAATAACAAATCTACCCTACAAGTATTGTGCCAATATGCAAAAATACCACTGCAACTGTTCCGATTAAAATTTTTGAAATTTCATTGAAAAAATTTTAAATTAATATCATATTTCATGAAGTTTATACCGCAAACCCAGTTCTTACAAAAATTCTTTTAAATATAGATTATTGGCTTCTATTAATGTGCCAATAAGTCGTTCTCTTCTCGTTATAATTTCGTTCTGCTTCTATCTAGTTTAAAAAACTATGTTACTCGGTAGTAAAAATGCAAAGCATTTCAAATTATTTTACTGGAACCTATAATCAAGCATTTAGGACTTAACACTGGCAATATTATGTTATACCAAAAGTAGAACACTATTAAAACGCTACGCTCACCATTAAATAACATGAAAGTCCCACTTGTAAAACAATAATTTGTTTTCAATAATTTTGATATTTTATTGCCGACGCAACCTCATTTCAGTAAAAGTAATATATAATTTGTACATTTCATACATTTAACAACGGAAGCAATTTATATTACTTGCTTAATGAGACACATCATCAGAATCATCAAAGAATAAAATTTTTGTCAATTTACTGCTTTCTGATTCGCGATGGATTCACGGTGGACTAACTTTCTTCTTGATTGCAGGTATTTATCGAAAATTAGATGTCGTACTATTGTCATCAGCTTCGCATTTTACCGTTAAGAAAAGAAATAGATTAAATAAACATTAACGACGTGACGAGAAACAATTATATTTTTAATTGTAATTTACAGGTTGATTTTATAGAAAATTATAATTACGAAACAAAAAAAAATGTTATACAATAATGTTAAATTTTTACAATTATTAGCCTTTTGTTTGCTTGATACAGTGTGCGTGTGTAGGACAAAGACCAACCGCTATAATTCCTTCTCGGTACGCCGCGCCGGCCGCGCCGCAGTAATGGCTGGGTCTGTATTCTGTATTTCATCAAGCATTAATGCATTAATTCCTTTTTTGTGCATTATGACGACGACCGCATTATTCCAACCTGTAGATGTTGTAGCTTCGATTAGACATTTGTTAAATAGCTTTGTTATAGGGTTTATCAATTCTTTTCCACCCTCCTTTTCAAGAGAATAGAAAATATCAATACCCGATTGTGTGCGATATATCATATTATATAGAATAAGAGACAAAATGTCGACTTATGGAACAGTTCAAGGAACGTTAAAGTATTTTAAGTATAAATCATATAAAATAAAGCTAGTTCAAAAGCTTAATGCCGATCAAAAAGAAAGCAGATATACTTTTGTCACAAATATTAACGAAAGAATGCGGCAAGATCCTAATTTATTTCATACTGTCGTTTGGAGACAAAGCAACTTCCTCAACTGCGGGAATGTCTAATAGACGAAATGTTCATGTTTGGTCGGATGAAAATCCCTTTACTTTACCGTCGAAGATATTGCTTTTCAGGGGCGTAATTCAATCAACATTTGGTGTGGGATATTATAAACATAATCCTAGGACCACTGTTTTTTCTCGGAGCATTAACTGGCCACCGTTATCTTAATTTTTATTCTCGACGAATGGCCACTTGAAGGACGTCGGCGTATTATATGGCAACAGGACGGAGCATCTCCCCATAATATAATTATTGAGGTTCGCAATTTTTTAAACCATCAGTTTAATTGATCGGTAGATATGGAACATTACATTGGCCTGCAAATAGCCCAGACCTCATACATTTCTTTGGGGTCATTTGAAAAATGTCGTATACAGCAATCATAATGAAAATATTGAAGAAATTCAAAGGGAGCTGAGAAATGAAGTAAGAAATCTGAACGAAAATGATGCTGAAAGTGTTATACACACTTCAGAGGCAGAGAAGAATGTATGAAAAGTGCTAAGAATTAAATGGCGGACATGCTGAAAATTTCTTTTGATATTTATTCGCGAATGTTAACATTTATCTGTTTATGTTATAATTCATTTGTTATTGTTTATAATCACTGGCTATTGCTTTCAAATATTAATAACTAATAAAAATCAACATTTATTGTTGGTTTTTCGCCTGCCAGAACATCGTCAGTACTCGTACGATTACGTTTCAAGTCCGCAACCCAAGTGTTAACTTTTAAAATAAAGGAGCTGACTCACCTAAAGTAACATCAAGAAAAGGGAAGAGTTTTCGAGAAAAATTTATTTGACTCTTAGAAATTGCTTGCCGATCCTGTTTACAATAAAAATAAATGTTAAAATAGAATAGGTGAAGCAGGTCTATTTATATTTAATACTGCGTAAACAAAATGATTAATTTATTAAGAATAGAATATTATTATCAGTGTTGTAATCCTCGAGTCGAACCTATAATCATTTTTATGACTATTCATTTTTTTAAGCGTTGAACTAACACAAAATTTAAACAAACATCGAAAATTTCACTCACAATTAACACCTAAAATCTTTACGGAGTAAAGAGAAATTTTTTTAACATCTGAGAAAGTATCCAATCCGTCATATGCGACCCGACAATTAGACTCGTAGGTTGTTTACTCGTATGTGTAACAGCATCTTTATTAATAATTAACAATGTGTCCGTGAGGATGGAGGAATAGTCCATATTAATAAAAGGAAATGACCGAAGGTTCGATGAACATTTAATAAATTTCCTTTGCTAATTTTGACTGTTGATGAATATTAAGCAGAGTAGATTTATTATTTTTTATCTACGATGTCAAAAATAAATTAATTTATACAGAACAGGATTTAGTTAAGTTCGTCCCACGAGAAAAAATATATTAGATGAAATTTATTAAAGGAAATAAATTCCTAAACTATCTTTTACTAGAATTAAGCTAGTAAATTTTTAGAAGATTTAAAATTTCTTGATCCTTCGAAATGATATTATAGTTTAATCAAAAAGAATAGTAACAGCCATTGACAGAGATAAGGACAAGATACCATTACTTACATTTAAGAGCGATCATTCATTTCTAAAATACTTATAACCCGGCCAACTATATGCCTCCCCCCTACTTCTTGAAAATGGCTGATGCCAGACTTTCAATTATGTATGAATGAAACAAAGCTTTGTATTAAGCGCAAAACAATTTTAATTTATTAGAAGAGAGCTTTCGATCTTATAGGTCATCATCAGTGCTTCCTGAAAGTAAGGAATAAACAGGTTTAGATACAAATTAATAGTTTAATTCAGAGTTGTTTTAATTTGAAATTTAAAGGTGAAAAATTTTTAATTTTAATTTACTTTAATTTATTTTATTTTTATAGGTTATATTTAGCTTATTACTCACTTATCAGGATGCCAATCAGGAATCCATTTGAACGAACAACAGTAGAACATATTAAAATATTTTTACATCACCATTAAAATCGAACAAATTCAAATTCGGCTTAAACGGTCACATTTTTGATGGTGTAAGATTTGATAAATGATCGTCAACCACGAGGTTGCTAAATCGTTGGGGGAAAAAATTTTGTAACCAGAGAGACCTGGTGTGAAGTTTCGGTATAAATGCGCCAAATTCAAATTTTGATATCAAAAACCAATCATTTGTAAATTCTATCCCTATGAAAAAAGTAGGTGGTAATTTATGATATATTTAAATATTAAATTAAAGGGACAGTCTGAGGGATTCTGGAACGAAAGAAATCAAACTAATTCAAACCCAAACATTAAGGAAATGTTAAGAGCCTAAATCAATCGTATAAATGTGTAATGTTAGTAGCATGTATTTAGGGGGAAGTAAGTAACAAAAGAAATAAGTAGATGGGTGGAGGGGTTATTTTATGCAACGGGGAGAAAAGAAATTAACATTAAAGTATTAAGGGCTTTCTTAATCTTCATAGTTGATTTTTCGGATGGGATCTCGGACTAAGAGGTTTTAAGTTTGAAACCAGAAGAGCCGCGCCCGTTACTAGTATTTCTAAACATTGTTGTAGCTTGCTATAAATAGTCAAAGACTTTTCAGTTTAGATACATAAAATAGACATGTGGTTCTTTAAAGAAATCAAAATTTCAGTTTGTACGTTACTTTAAACTGGGCATTAAAATCTTTAAACTGTAATATTTTGTACAAATCATTTAACTAACCCACCAAGTTTCTTTTTATATTGCCTATCTAAAATTATATAATGCTAAAAAATTAAGTTTTAGGTAATTTATTAAAAATCTTTTAAGTAATAATACAATAATGTTAATGTGGAACGGTCAGATTTTTAAAAACCATGACAAATTAGAGCTTTTAGGAATTTGGTTCTTTACTACCGTTACATAATCAGATTATTTGCAGGTGATGTTTTATATCATCTAAAAAACGAGCCATGACATTTTGAAGTCGAACCAAAAACGAGAAGTTTATGTTCTTGAAATAAATGAAAAATTTTCATATATAACATAACAGGTGCTTTGAAAATTATCGGCAATTTTTGGGAAAATTCGAATGAATGTGGTTTGAGCCAGAAATAAATTGTGTGCACATAGTGCACGAATACTTTTGCTTGCTTTAAACCGCACGAATGGAGATTTGTCCAAAAACTGCCCATAATTATTAATGCACGCGTTATATTCGTGGGAGAATTTCATGAAACAGATTTGCGACACTATGTATAGGTGAAACTTTCACGTCACGTTACTATTAGCAAACCTTAAAAATATACGGCCAGATTCTCCAACGCTAGTCCGGTCTAATTTGACAACCAAAGGTTTTAAAGTGATAAGTGTAAGAATAAGACAACTTAGTTTTATACTATGAATTTATTTCTGAGGATTTTCGAAAATTTATAAAGAAAAGGGTAATTTTATTACGTACTTTTAACAATAATAGAACTAAATTCATTCTAGCAACCCGTCCCAAGATGAAATAATACCCACTTATTAAGAATGACAGGACAAAAACCTGTCAAAACATAACTGATCAACTAGCAGATGTAAAATTTAAGCCAGTACTAAATCTTAAACCATCTTAATGAATCTGGTTTTAGTTAAAAAACTTGTCAGTGGTTCAAAAATCTATTTGTCTGACAGAAAACAGATTACAAAAATTGCAAACGAATACATTTTAATATTTCAGATTCGCTGCCTATTTCTAGAGAATCATTATTAGGCCCATTGTTGTTTGTAATTGTTTATACTTTTAATTTTATCTTTTAGCTTTTGCAGATGACAATAAAATATACCACTCAATCAAATAAACATATTGAAAAAATAGTATTTCCTTAATCAATGAGGATCTTTTAAATATTTCAAAAACTATAACTTATCACTGAAAAAAAATAAGTGAAAGTAAAACTAACTTAATTTTAACTTGTTTGTAAAACACTAATCACTAAAATAAAAAATAATTCTTATTTCAAAATTGTACTTATCAATCGAATCTGGTAAAAATCTGGTGTAATTTTCGATCATTATCTTAATTTTAACGAATATGTAAAAAAATAATTAAAAAGGCATATCTACTACAAACTAAGAATTTTATATAATTTTTAAGACTACTTAAATACTGATACTAAACTTAGACTATTTGAATCAATTATTCTAAGTGGATTAGATTACTGTGATACCATTTATCACAAAAATAGAAGTTACGAAGATAAACAGAAATTAGAAATTCTTCAACATAACTGTGTTCATTTTTCAATAGGGCTAAAAAAATATGATCATGTATCACCTATTTTTGGAAAAATAATTTAATTAAATTAGAAAAAAGACGCGAAATCCACATATCCTGTTTTATACATAAAATAATCTTAACTTAGAAACCTAGGTATTTATTTCAAAAATTGAATTCAGGAATAATATTCATAATGTAAATACTAGAAATCGGAACACACTAGAAATACCTAAACAAAAACATCATACTGAAAAATATAAGTGTTCAGTTAAATATACCTCTTCTATGATTTATAATAATTTTCCTTCTAATCTAAAAAGCTTAAGCTATAAAACCTTCAAAAAGAATATTAAAAATTATTTAGTAGGGGTAGGATTGGAAGAATGATTTCTTATAAATCAAAATTCTACCTATTGATGCCAACTAGTATATTACTGTCATTTTTCGATTTCTTTTTTACTTTTATAACTTTTATATTTATATGTTTAATTGCTTTATTGGCATAAATAAATATCTTTTATTATTTTTTTTTCTTATTTATTATAATAACTGCGTAAAGTGTGGCGGGTTGGGTTGCTGAAACCACGCCTCTTCTTACTGACTTTCATCGTCATTCAAACATTTTCTAAACATTATATTTTAAAAAAGATTTTTTCGAAAAAAATGGTATTTGCATGTGGATGTTGTGATGTCAGTATTTACTGATTGCGAGGATTTATAAGAAGATTTATTTAGTTTTTATCTTTCCCTAAAAAAAATTCCAGCTGCCAGACTCTCCAGTGCTAGACAGCCCGGTCTAATTTGGCAAAAAAATGTTTTAAACTGACAAGTGTAAGAATAAGACAACTAAGTTTTATACTATGAGTGTGTTTCTGGGGTTTTTCGCAAATTTTTAAAGAAAAGGGCTATTTTAGTAGGTTCTTTCGATAATAATAGAACTAAATTCATTCTAGCAACCCGTTCCAAGATGAAAATCATTTGGAAACCCAGCAAATCGCTGAAATAGAATAATTCATTCATTTTCAATCACGACTTATTACCAATAACAGGACAAAGACCTGTCAAAACATAACTGATCAACTAGAAGTTCTTAATTTAAACCAGTACTAAATCTTAAACCTTCTTAGTGAATCTGCAAAAGTCTAAAAGGAGGAACCCGGACCTTTCTATTTTTTCTTGCTGTTGCATTTTATAGACAATGCCCTGAAAATTTAAATTTAGTGAAAGCTTCCATTCTGTAATAAAGTGATGATAAGGGTAATGGTCATTTAACAGCAACAAACAATTTGCCTGCTTCGAGAACTGTTAAATGGGTTCCTAAAAGCGAAATCTTGTTTAATATTGTAGACGATCTAAAACCTCCGGAGTATTATTTAATTGTTAATAAAATTTTATAACAATTTAAATGCTTATGAGACTCTAAAAATAGCAAGATAATTAAACGACACTAGGCTGGGCAGCTGAAACTGCTGAAGGATATTTATTTTCAACTATATAATCGGCAGATGCAGTTTTAAACTAAAAAACATATTCGTTTAATTTAGTGAAAGTGTGCTTGGTCATTCGAGTAAGAGGTGCGGTATAGTTATCGCCTGTTAAGGTTTTGCAAAAATCGGCATCACACTATTATCATTATTATTAACCATGGGTATTAAAAATTATTATAATAGAACTTTCGGTTTTATTGAATGTTTTAATGGTTTTATTTATGTACGTATTTATTTATATATTTATTTAGTCAGAAATAGGACAGGAATACACTGAGACTCCGCAGATTTATAAAACATTAGTGGATAATCTTCTAAGTTACTTAAAGAAGAGTTACTACTAACTATGAGCAAATCCATTTGAGCAAATTTCCAGTCACACCGACCCCGGCAAGGCACCCAACCAATATACTATGACTAATTTTTTCAAACGCCTTACTAAACTCATTATACACGACATCGATCTGTCTCCGATCATCCATTGTCTGAGCCACAAAGTCAACAAACTCTATCGAATTCGTATTAATAGGTCTACGTGGAAAAAATCCACGTTGTTGTGTAATAATACTCTTTAACTACAGTAAATATAATTCATGAATAATTTTTTCGAACATCTTACCAAAAATGCTACGCTTACTTATGCGTCTATAGTTTTTTATAATATATTTATTGCCCCCTTTACACACAGGTATGATATAGGATAGTTTCCATTCAGAAGGGAAAATTTCATATTCTAAGGATAAGTAGCAAATATGAAATAATGGTTTGACAAAAATAGTATATTATATGAGCATGTTATAGTTACAAAAGAAGAAGAAGACGACGAAGAAGAAAAAAAAGAGGAGGAAAAAGAAGACAAGAAGAAGAAAAGAATAATTCCTAGAAACACAACTTTTTTGAATTATCCACTTCACTTGGCTTTTATCTAATAATCTAAGTAAGTTACGTGCTGCTTCTGCTTGGAGTATGCCACGGTGCTCTCCCCTGGAGAAATGCCTGTACCGCCTATCTTCTATATCTAAATATAGTGTTTCAGATAGCTATTTTGGTCTTAAAGAACATTTTTAAACATTTACTTTACGTTCATCTTAACATCTTATTTATCGAAATCGTTTTCGCGCTGTGAGAGATCCATTCCGGCATTCTTCAGAGTATGTTCCGTGAAGCCCTAGGCTCAACGTAATATCTGTAGGGGCTATGCGAACTGACGTGTTGTATTCGTTTTAATATAAAACTAAAGCGTTAGAAATAGTATTTCATCTCAATAATTTGCTATAATTAATATTGTGTTAACGATAAATATACAGGATGTTTTACATTCATGGTTTTTTATAAATTTGTATTTAATATTTTTTTCTAAATTTCAAGGGATATCAGTCTAAACGATTAGTATACTATATCTAGCAGAAAAAGCCTAAGATTCCCGGACCAATGTGAAGATTGCTGGTCGAAGCACCACCCGAGACCAGCAGCACAGAGTCCGGGAAAAGATACTCTTACTAGTTTTCCGTCGATCGTTAAAAAATCGGAAGAAAATATTAAAACTTTGTTTAATTTTGAAAAAAGCATGACTAATTTGATGCACAAATAACTGATGCCTTGAAATTTCTAATAAAAATTGAACTGTCGCAATAAAAATACCAATTCTTTCTCAGAAGACATTGTTATGGTATACTTCCTAGAGCTGTGTTTAAAGGCGAAATCTAATAATCGTATTTTTAATAACTTCTACTGTACACTAGTGATTGCAGGAAAATATTATTTATCTACAAGCGTGCGGTAAGTAACTACTTACCGCACTGATTTGAGTGCGATAAGTATCACTTTACCGCACTAATGCTGTAAGTAATTACGTACTGTAAAAACAAGTTTTTACATTATTCAAGTGTATTTTGATTTATCCGGCAACAAATTAAGGGTAGCTGCTTTAGCAATATCCAGAACTTCTTTCGGAATTTCATCATCACTGCTGCTACTGACTTCCATTTAAGGGACGTAAAACACACTTTCACGTAATTGTTACAAAAATAATTATCGTTGATTCCATTGTCAAGTTTTACATCTGTCATATAAAAGCCAACTATTAAATTTCTATAATTTATTTCCCTAGCAACCGGATATTAATGCATTGTTGATAACGACTCACGAGGCGGCACCTACGGGGTAAATTAAAACAGTGCTCTTTTAGTTTTTAATATTGGTGCCCTAAAACATGCTTGTAGATAAAATATCGTACAATACATTTACGGCATTTGCGTGATTTACCAAACTCGCTTTCGGCTCGTTTTGTTAAACATCACGCACATGCGATATAGACCTACCTACCGTACTTGTATTGTAATATACTATGTCTTACAGTACAAAGAAGAATATTATTTATACAGTTATTTTTTATTGCCTAGCAACGACTAGATTTATTGTAATATTGCCTCTTCTACAAGCAATCTTGTCAGAAATGTTAATATTTTAGAATGATCGGCGTAAAATATATTTTTTGTAATTCAGTTATGAAATGTCACCTTTTTTGACATTGCTTTTCATTGTCAAATGTGGCTCATTTTGACACAAGTTTTAAAATGACATTTCAAGTGCTAAAATGATTTCATTTTAACACTCATGTTCAAAACTAAAGGATTGTTGTATTGGTATCAAAGCTATTTCCATAGAAACAAAAAATGCCTTTAACATTATTTTAGTCTAAATGGAATTTAAACAAATCAAATATTTTTTTAATAATTGTTCGTAATAATAATTGAATTACAAAAAATATTGTATGAAACACGATGCAAAATAGCTTCTTTTTTGCACACGATGTGTAGGTTGAACCACTCGCTGCGCTCGTGGTTCAATCTCCACATCTAGTGCAAAAAAGTCGCTCATTTTGCAACTTGTTTCATAAATAACTATTTTCTAATGTGGAAATAATGTTAAAACACCTGAGAATAGACAATCAATAAAACAAACTAGCAAGTAAAATCTTGAAAAAAAATGCTTTTTAAAAACAAGCCTTTATTATTTAGGTATAGATGTACCAGTGGCGGCTGGTGAAATTTCGAAGTTGTATATCTCTATTCCTACTTACAGGGCCCGTACCAAATTTAGGGGTTTTAATAGTGAGCCCACTGGGAATGTTTTGGTAAAGAAAAAAAAACATTTTGTAATATGCGAAAAAAAGTTAAATTTTTGGTGTGCCCCTCCCAAGAAAAAAATGAACACGTCTAGGTATTTTAATTATTATTTTTTCTAAACAAATTTTACATCATTTTGTCGACCGTTTTTAAATTTTGAGAGAAAAAAATATGTTAGTAGAAAGTTATAGTCATTTGAATTTTTGTAATCCTAAAATATAATTTAAAAAAAATTCAAATGACTATAACTTTCTACTAACACATTTTTTTATCTCAAAATTTAAAAACTGTCGACAAAATGATGTAAAATGTGTTTAGAAAAAATAATAAATAAAATACCTAGACGTGTTCATTTTTTTCTTAGGAGGGGCACATCCAAAATTCAACTTTTTTTCGCAAATTACAAAATGTTTTTTTCATTACTAAAACATTCCCAGAGGGCTCACTATCAAAACCCCTTAATTTGGTACGGGTCCTGTAAGTAGGAACAGAGATATACAACATTGAAATTTCACCAGCCGCCACTGAGATGTACCAAAACACAAAAATAGGTATAGTTTTTTCATTACTGTGGCAATGCTAAATGCTGTTTATAAGGGGACGTAGTTCGCGTGGGTGGATCCTATTAAAAGTAGTGGCAAAGTTATCAGTGAAACACATAATATATTATATTAAGTTTATTGTCTTAAAAGCTCGTCGCGCGCGAAAAATTCACAAAGGCATATTTTGTTTGGGAGAAAATGTAAGCAGATACCTAAGTACTTTTTTTCTTTTCTATTCACGCGACAAGCTTTTAAGACAATAAATTTAACATAATATATTATATATGTTTCAGTGATAACTTTGACCCTACTTTTAATAGGATCCACCCACGCGAACTACGTCCACTTACAAATAGCATTTAGCATTGCTACAATAATGAAAAAACCATACTTATTTTTTTTCAGTACATCTAAATTATAAAAGCTTGTTTTTAAAAATATTTTTTTCAAGATTTTATTTTTTAATTTTTAGTTATGTCTGAACCTATGCATTTCTGATAATACATCATTATTACGAGACATTTTACCTGTTATCGTATTCTACTCGTCAAACCGTTTCATCTGATACCCATATCAAGGGAATTGTGAAGAAAACGGTAATCCGCCATCTTGTGGCGTCCGCCATATTGGGTTTAGAATGACGTCAGATAGCTTATCGTATTCTACTCGTCAAACCCTTTCATTTGATACCCATGTCAAGGGAGTTGTAAAAAAATAATACGCCATCTTGTGGCGTCCGCCATATTGGGTTTAGCACGACGTCACCTAGCTTATCGTATTCTACTCGTCAAACCCTTTCATTTGATAGACATATCAAGGGGATTGTAAAGAATAAAGTTATCCGCCATCTTGGGTCGTTCACCATATTGGATTTAGACCAATATTGAATATACTATATTGTATTGTCACCGGACTTATACACGTGTGCAAAAATTTTAAAGCTCTAGTTCAGCTACAACTAGTCGAAATGTTAATTGCAATATTTGACCTAAACATACTAACAAACATACATACAAACTAACAGGTGACGTTAAATAAAAGCTTGTAAAAGTAACAAACTTACGTTGGTGTGGGTGCCAGGGCACAAGGGCATCGCAGACATCCAGACAGCTGACATTCTCGTGAAGCCAGGCGCTAGGATCCCTTTTTGCGGAACTTAACCCTCCTTTAGTGTGACAGAGTTACATTTTAGAGGCTATATACAAGTGTATAAGGGTCAACTAGAGTTCAATTGGAAAAGCACTCCAGTCCAAGATGTACTTATTAACTATTTGTCTCAAAAAGCCAAGCAGCTTCTTGACGTAAACAAAAATGACTTAATACTTGTTACAGATCTTCTTACTTCATTGCCCTTTGGGATACGACCTTAAAGTACGAAACAGAGAACGGAAGTGCCAATAATTCGGTGATTCTACAGAAACAGCAGAGTTCTTCCAAGTTTCTACAGGAAGATTATTTGTCGAAACGTCATTGATATTGTTTATCTGCTGGTTAGGCTATGGTTCGACCCTATTTCCTCTTTCTACGTCCCTCTATAAATTCTCCATGCGATTTAGGTGTGGCGATTGGGAGGGCCAATCCAACACCCTAATGTAAAAGCACAACATCTTGCGGTATATCCAATGACTTGGGGTATATCTCTATAAAGAGTCGGTCCATGATTTCATCGATTACTCAAATGGGACCCACACCACTGGAAAAAGCATCCCCATACAACGCTACCGCGTCCTTTTTTATCGTAGGTGTAACGTGGGTTTTTAACGTTCATTAACAGGTCGTCCTGTGCGACACATACCATCGGAATTAAACATTTTACCTTGTTTCATCACTTAAGAATACTTTCCTCCAGTCATTTACGATAAGTAAGTGATTCCTCGAAAACACTAATCTGGAAGCTCTATTTCTTAATCATATGAACGGTTTTTTGACAGGACATCTGCCAAAAGGCATTGCTTCGACTAGTCTTTGTTGGATTGTTCTGTTGCTGATGTTGACGTAAGGATTTTCTGCTTTTATCCAGATGCATGACTTCCAAGGGTCATATTATCATTCTGTCCATGTATACAGTGTTTTTTTTTTTGGTCTACCTGCCTTTGGAATTGAGTTTAAGTGTCCGCGAATTTTAAAATTTTTAATTATTTTGGAGACTGTGAATGGTTTCGTTCTACAACGTCCTCCAACGTCCGCCTGGTTTTGCCACGCTCGTACTCATCAAATTAGGTACTAAGTGTTTTAATTGGATCGAATTTTCAGCCTCTGTGGACATTCTCCGTTATTAAATTAGAATTAATTAATATCAAAACATAAGAAAAATTGACAAAAATAATTTTTTTTTGCTTTATTTATTTATATCCAGGTTAAAAATGTCAAACCTTAAACAAAATGCTCAAAACGAAGAATAGCTTTGATGTCGAAGATACTTTTTTAGGGTTCAGTCATGGCCAACTGTAAGGAATGCATTAAAGAAATATATAGTTTCACATGTTTTCTTAACTGTGTTAAGATTTTATTATATTTGTGTATTTTGTTGCTTTACTTTTGTCCAATAGTGTATAGAGTATAGGGCAGGCGAGGCCTGTGAAATTTTAAAGTTATATATCTCTGTTGCTACTTATGGGACCCATGCCAAGTTCAGGTTTCTTAATAGTGAGCCTACTAGGAATGTTTTGGACAATAAAAAATATATTTTGTAATATATGCGAAAAAGGCTGAATTTTTGAATTGGCCCACCTGGGTCAAAAATTAACAAGCTTAGGTATTTTATTTATTATTTTTTCTAAATAAATTTTACATCATTTTGTCGACAATTCTTAAATTTTAAGAAAAACAAATGTGTTAGTAGAACGTTATAGTCATTTGATTTCTTTTTAAATTATGTATCAGGTTTAAAAAAAATGCAAATGACTGTAACTTTCTACTAATACATTTTTTTTTCTTAAAATTTAAGAATTGTCCACAAAATGATGTAAAATTTATTTAGAAAAAATAATAAATAAAATACCTAAGCGTGTTAATTTTTATCCAGGTGAGTCAGTTCAAAAATCCAACTTCTTTTCACAAATTACAAAATATTTTTTTTCTTTACCAAAATATTCCTTGTAGGCTCACTATTAAGAAACCTGAACTTGGCATGGGTCCCAATGTAGCAACAGAGATATAGAACTTTAAAATTGCACGGGCCGCGCCTGGAATAGGGTACCAATATCTCGAGTTTTAAAACTTTTAATTTATGGAAAGAGACACCTGTCATTTTTTTCAAAATAAAAGCAAATAAAGTTGTCTTAGGTCAGGCCCATTCATATACGTCCACATAGTCTAATTAGTCCTAAAGCTACTAAACATGGAATCAACAATAAATGTGAACTGACTGTAAAATGTGCATATTTAGTATGCAAACGGCTTCCCATTTCATAATGCATATTATTTAATCTTTTTTATAAGTGGAAATGCCATAAAAAGGTCAAACATAGTGTGGCAACTAATGACGTTTATTATTGTATCACAAACCGTTATTAGCTATTTGAATAAAAATGTATTGGTATAAGTATAAACACACATATTTTTAAAATATTTATGTAATTTACGTGCAAATGTACGACATGTAAACTGTTTATGCGTTAACGGTACGTGAGTTCAAATAGGTATAAGTCAAAGGTCTACAATTACACATAAATACATCAAAAATATCTAAGTGGAAATGTAAAAAATTAAATTAATTGGGAGGTTTTTTAAAAAAATACTATCAATGGCGTACACAGCTTTTTAATTCGCCAAATGAGCCGCACATTTTATGTTACCTATAGGGTTGGTTAACACATACTTTTTTTATAGGCTAGAGCCAGATCGTACCCAGCATCTGAACTAGAGGGGGACAACTCATTTTTGAGGATGCAAATTCGGCTTGCGAAGATCATAGACTATATTTTCTTCTAGGGGGAGGGGGGGGGGGTGCTGCCCAAGAAGGGGGCGGGATTCTAATTCGGTTTGCGGAAATCATAGACTATTTTTGCTTCTAGGAGTACCTTGGGCTAGAGGAAATATATTGTATTTGTCAAAAAATTACCTCTCGAGATTTTTCCAAATCTTCGCGTTATAGGATTTCTAGATCACGAAAAACGGAGTTTCTTGTTTCCGTCAAGTTGTTGCTTTCTCGTTTTATCTGTTGGCGAGAAAAATTAAAAACTACTTAAACAAATGAAATTTTGCATATACAGGGTGGTCCAGAAGTAATGATACACAGAGCAACAGCGGATTCCTTATGTCAAAATAATGTGATTTATTCAAACTTGCCTAATTCCGAAGTTGATAATAACCAACATTCAGGGTATCAAAATTTTAATTTTGTTTTCGATTTTGACGTAGAAGAAAGATAATCGATTTTTTTATAGTCAGATCGTCAGATCAAAATACTAAGCTTAAAACAAGTTATGTCATTTAAAAGAAGTGAGGTATGCCATAGGTGGTGCCCTCTAGAAGTGACATCAAAAGTATGGACGAATTTGACTTCCTCGCCTCAAATATCCTCCAAATTCCATAATTTCGTGCCGCTATGTCGCTTTGTTGAGAAATTATTGGAAACAATTTAAAACAAAATTAAAATTTTGGTACCCTGTATTTTGGATATTATCAACTTTGAATTAGGCAAGTTTGAATAAATAGCATTATTTCGACTTAAGGAATCTGCTGTTGTTCTGGGTACCATTACTTATGGACCATAGCTTAGAATTTTTACTCTGTTGATATTATCGCCCAGATGCTGGGTTGATAACCTAAAAAATTATCTTACGAGATTTCGTTAGATGTTCACGTTTTGGGGTCCCTAGTCCTAGATCACGTGAAACCTTATAACTTCTCCACCAGTTGCTGCAAGACTGAAAAATTACATACATACATTATGTGTGTATAATGACTTGTAGGTATTTACTTATTATGTTTACTAACTTTATGTGCATTTATGCTACCCATAGTGCGTGTACAAAGAATTTTATTAGTTACTAATGAAAGTGACAAAATAGAAATTTTATTGATTAGCAATAAAAACTATTGGTATATTCTAGTAGGTATAGAAAATATGCGGTTAAAGTGAAAATGATTGATTGAAAATCTATAAGCACTTATTATATATGGAAATTTAAACCTTATAACGTTATTCATACATACATATGTATATACATATGTATGCATATGTACATACGACACACCAACACTGTTAATAATGTTAAACAGTAAGGCTTTAAAATTTCGAGATACTTTAGTGACTATAGATATCTAATACCTACTATCCAATCAATGTACTAGTCCTTACATTAGCGAAAACATGTTAAGGAAGAAACTGTAAAACGTCTAAGATCTCCTGTGTAGCTAAGTTTTTAATCTAAGTTATTGTCCACCCAAAACACAGTTTTGGATTTTTAAACGTTTCTTTGAAAGCTTCCGACCTACAGCATTTTACAGTATTATTATTATTATTATTATTATTATATTATTATTATGATTAGACATGTTAGTTGATACTGCATAAGTCAAATGTCTTTGCATTTCTCGCCATTCAAGGGTTAAAACAAGACAAAAGTTTTGGTCAAACGCCTTGTATCAACTGTTGATTTTCTAGTTTTTTCCCTTGTCTCAAGTATACACATTCTTGTAAATGAAAAGAAGCAAACATGACTTTTTTCTTTAGTCGCATAAAGACATGTAATTAAAACTACGCACAACCATTCCTAATTCTGTACAATCATACACTAAGTAATACGACGAACACTGCAGTGCAACGAAAAGAGGGTCTCCCTTGAGACATTTGGTGGGTTTACTGGTTTATGGTTTAAAAGTGGACAAACAAACTTTTAAACCATAAACCAGTAAATCCACCAAATATCGCGCTTTTTGGTGTATTCGAGTGTCTGGCTATATTCTTTATAGTCTCTGGTAGTATCAATATAATAATTCAATAAGTTTTTTGACTTTTTTCTTGCGCTGCATTTTTTAAACTTCATTTTACTTTCACTAAGTTAAGCATTTTATTGTCTGTTAATTGCAGGTCCAAAATACCGACAACACGTATGCATGAATTGGCATTATTTCGCCAAATTAAAGCAAGTTTATAGAAATTACTTTACGCAACACCAGTTAATGCAATTATTGCTTTTTATGTTTATTGCTACGAGTACTTTATTAACTAAAATGAATATAACACGCCTCGCAAGCAATTAAATAGGATTGTTTTTGCCAAATTAATTTGAAAATAATTATTTTTAAAAATTTAGGGTAAGTGCACAAGTGCATCAAACTTACCGATAATTTTTGAATGAAATGTGTTTTTTTATAATTGCAAGAGTTTGTTTTCATATTTTCGCGAAAAAGCCCGACTCCGCAGGAGGAGGGCATTTTCGTAAAATATGAAAACAAACGATTGCAATTTGTAAAAAAAACACATTGAATAAAAAAATTATCTGGTTATTTTGATGCACGAGTGTAATTTATTTGAATATTTCCCAAATTAATTAAGAACTCGAATCAAGTAAATTTAAATATTTTATTTAGCAGAAAATACTAACAATAAAATTAAAATGCTTAAAAATTCCAAGAATTGCAATGAAAAGTACAATTATTGTAATTAACAATATTTTGCTTTGAATTCGTAGACATGGTGGTTGATGCAGTCAACGAGCGAGAGCTTATTTCGGCGGGGGACTCTATTGAGCTTGACGGTTGGTTATTGTCCCGCATTTTTTCAATCAAAAGCATATGGTGGTTCTCATCCATCTGAATGTAAGGCGTCAGTGACTTGGTATTTGAGTGTCCACTTAGTTTAATTAACTGTTGTTCTCCAACACCTTTTTTGGCAAGTTTTGATACGGCGCGGCGGGTGCTCGTAAGCTATGATTCGTCAGTTTGATATTTTTATTGGTGAGGCCTGACTTTTCCGCTTGTGTAGAGGTCCATTTATTCATCAAATTTCGTCCAACCGGTATGCTTTTGTACCATTTTCCTGATTGCCAGAAAGGATTCACGGTGAGAAAAAGTCGCTCGCATTTTATTGCTTGCCTTTTCTGCATGAATTTCTTATATAGTCCGATAGGGCAGATGTTCGGGTTTACTTTATTCCTGACCAACCATTTCGAGGATGCGCAGGGCTTATCTCCTCCTTGAGTAGTCTTGGTAAAAAGCGGATTGTACTCTATTCGTCCCGTCTTCTGACCCGCGTGATCCAGTTCTTCTTTAAGATAGTTTGTTAAACACCTTGGGCCTTCTCCTCCACGCCAGACCAGCTCGTAGGATAAAACAAAAAACATCTTTTTTTGCAAACCGTCGGGGGTTTCCTCGTCGCAAGTCTCTATTATTTTGATGAATTCGTCGTGCTTTAGAAAAACTGAGCTTTATTTTCTTTTTTCCGGCTCCTGCTGTAGTTGTTTCCGCTTAGCATTTTTGGCATCACGGGATGATTTGAACTAAATGTCACTGAATGGGTTGAAAATAATATTGTAATCTCTGTGATACTTATTCATCAACAATTTAGCGGTAACATTCCATATAGTTTTGACAGTATAATCTTTATAGTCCTCACCATTTTGCTTTTTCATATTAAACGCCCAGTCCTTCAAGATATCTGCCAGTTTTGAAACATTAGTGTTTTCATCAAGAACGTGCCCCCTTTCCTTGCAAAAACACATGAACTGCCGCCAAATATAGTCGGGATTTGATGCAGTATTCTTTGGAATGGCTTCTGTTATTTTCTGCTCTATTTCGAGGATAGATTCTTCGCCAAAACGAGACATTTTTGTAGTAAAATTACGTCTACGGAAAAGTTCAATAGCGTTGTTTACAAAAAAACAAAAAAATTTACGTTGCCGCGGGTTATCCCAATGCAAAGAGATAGTTATTAATAATTCTTGACAAAATGAAAGGAAAACATTCGTTGACATTGACTTTTTTGTCTGCTGTCACTCAATAAGATGACGTTAATTGTCAGAATATTACATTTTTTGACGTTTGTTAACAATAAAATCCCGCTTTGACGTTTCGTCAACAATATAAACTTGCAATGCAATTTTCGATTTCTGGCAGTGCTGTTTTCGCTGTAATTTTGCGAAAATTGCATTTCTCTTATAGGAACTTTAACATATGAGGGAAATATTCGCTATAATCTTTATCTGTTTCAAATAGTACGAAATTATGGATCATTAAAAATTATAACTGTTTTCGACACAGATATTCGTCAAACTTGATGATTGCCTAAATTATGTAATGGGAACAAAAATAGACTCTTATAACGTCGCAAAACTTAATGAAAATAAATATTAATCACTTAATCTGCTGATGTCATTTTATAGAGCATATTTTGTAAATAAGTTATCTGCCATTTTACAAGTAACAAAAAAGGCCTTAACAGCATTTCTCTAACTGGCTCGTAGTAATTAAAATAAATATAGAAAAGTACGAGAGCAACTAAAATAGACTTACACATAATAATAGACAAGTTTAGCCAAATTTCCACTTTTCTTACATACTTTATAATATGACTCGTTTCACTAACACTATAGCTTCATTGGATGTGTGTTACAGACTAAATCTTAAACTAAAAGTTCACAAAGGTGTCATAACATAGGTACAAAATTCTCGGTAGATGAATACAATTTTGTAATTTAGGTTTTATTATTATGCCAGTTTACTATGGGGAATTCAGATTGGGCTTAATTTCTATTAGGTAAATAAGTTTAATAAGGGAGTTATTTAATTCTAATTGATCATTAAGTAATATGTCGGAATTTTTCATCCGATTTATCTCAAAACTTTCAAGCAAATTCAATTTTTACCTTTATTTTCTACATGTAGTATTTTAAAATTGTTATCAAAAGTATGTCGATTCTGTAAAAGATGGTTTGAATATGTAGAAATATTTTTATTATTAATAAAACTTTTTTTATGTTCAGTTATACGTGTTAAAAATGATTTGCCTGTTTGGCCTATGCATCTTTTCGGCCATCTCAAAAAAAAAGGCTTCTATGTGTAGCGCTACTCGGTACTCAGTTTTGTTAAAGTCTGCTAATAATATTTTTATCTATTTTCCATGAACATTTTCCTAAATATTAAAGACAAAATTTAAGTATTTTCGAAAAATTGTACTTTTAAAAGTTCTTTTCTGGAGAAACTATTTTCGAAAAAGCTTTTTCGAAAACTTTCTTTAAAATTTACAACTATGCGCATGGTTCCAAATAATACTGGTTTAATTATTTTACCACAGTTGACGTTATTTGCTAATAGGGGATCCTGCCATTAAGAGTCCTACTCGGACTGCTGTGAAATCAAAATTATGGATATTTACTCTCAATTCCTAAGAGAGTCCGAATTTATGAGACTAACATCCAGTTGCAGAAACAATTTAATCACGAATTAAACTAATTATAGCCGTGTAATGTGACAGCACTCATATTAACGTCATTGCCAAAGATGACTAAACGTGAATTAAGTTTACTACTTGATTAAAAGTTTTGTGCAACCCGCTGTTTATGTTTAACATTACTGGAAATTTATTATTCCTTTTTGATCAAAAACAAAAAAAATTGAAGATAAAAGGGGTCTAATACGTAGGTATAACCTTTCCAAATTTAATGATCACCAAAACAGCAGTTAAACTAGGATGTAAATGTTGTTTATTCACTTAATTTGTCAACAATTAAAAAAAAGTTTAATATTAGAACTACCTGAAACATAAAACAGAACATGTCAGTGTCTGAACCAGGCGCCATTTTAGTTAGGCCTTGACTTTTGTATTGTTCATCGAACAACGAAACGAGTATATAAAATAAAAAGTTGGTGTTACAAGAATAACCTTTAAGTTTCTGTCTGAATGTGGGTTTACCAGTTTTAATAATCTTTTATAATGTCAGATCAGCGAATATGAAATCCAAAGAGTTGCTAAATAAAAATATTTTATACATCTTGCCATAAATTTATAGTCCGGGAGGTAGTGTCAAATTTTTATGGGTGATTTCAGCATAATTACTCTCTATTCTGTCTGGTAGTTTTTACTTGACAAACAACTAAAATAACTGTTAGCTGGCGCGACTCTGTGACGTGCGTGTGTTGCTCTCCCCTACAGTGTTCGAAAAACATTGCTCGCCCAATCAATCATCAATCACATGTTTTTTTGTAATATGATATCAGCAGGTACGAAAATGAATACCTCATCAGTTGATGATAAACAAAAAAACAGGAAATCAGTAGTCAGCTGACAAGAAAAGGTGGAAAAATACGCTAGCTGCGTCATTAAAGGCACCGCGCGCTTGAACGCTACTCTACACTTTGAAAGCTCAGCTAGCAGGTTTTGCCACATTTTAATACCAGCTAACAGTCATTTATACGATTTTCATATCGTAAACTGTTATATAAACAATTTGTAGCTTTGCTGAAATCACTTGATTTTCCGTATTTTTCATACATTTTCACATGGGCAGCTAACAAGTTTTTCCACCTGCCCCATGCAGCTAACAAATTTTTTCGTTATGGAAATATTATAAATAAAAAATCTACACTTTTTCAGCTTTGCTGAAATGACTCGACAAACAATTTTTTTACGAGTTTCGCAGCCTCTCATCATCTTAAGCAGTGACGGCTGGTGAAATTTCAGAGTTGTATATCTCTGTTCCTACTTACAGGACCCGTACCAACTTTAGGGATTTTACTGGTGAGCCCACTGGGAATGTTTTGGTAAAGAAAAAAAAACATTTTGTAATTTGCGAAAAAAAGTTGAATTTTGGTTGGGCCCCTCCTAAGAAAAAAATGAACACGTCTGGGTATTTTATTTATTATTTTTTCTAAACAAATTTTACATCATTTTGTCTACAGTTTTTAAATTTTGAGAGAAAAAAAATGTGTTAGTAGAAAGTTATAGTTATTTGAATTTTTTTTTAATATTATACCATAGGCTTAAAAATTTTGAAATGACTATAACTTTCTACTAACACATTTGTTCCTCTCAAAATTTAAAAGGTGTAGACAAAATGATGTGAAATTTGTTTAGAAAAAATAATAAATAAAATACCTAGACTTGCACACCAAAAATTTAACTTCTTTTCGCAAATTACAAAATGTTTTTTTTTTCTTTACCAAAACATTCCCAGTGGACTCACTATGAAAACCCCTAAATTTGGTACGGGGCCTGTAAGTAAGGACAGAGATATAGAACTTCGAAATTTCACCAGCCGTCACTGATCTTAGGTAAACCACGCTTTTGGACCAGCTGACACATCATTCGATAAGCTATGTAGTAAAAAAATTAACTTGGTGAAATGGTCCGGTGAAATTTGACACTACCTCCCGGACTATTACAGTTTATATCTTTAATTCCGGGCGTAAAGTGGTACTTTATGATATTGTTGTTAATATATTTTTACGCCATTGAACGTAACAACCTTGCTGCAAAATATTCAATTTTCACTAGACCAAAGTATACATGGTGTCCGAAAAGTTTTAGGATGGGCAAATATCTTTGCTATTAGTAAAGATAGAGACACCAAATTGTAGGTATACGTATCTTATAGGTTAATAAAGCTATTTTTTATGTAATTTAACTTTTTCAACCCCCTTGAGGGTTGACGCTGGGGAGTTGAGGTCAAAAATGTTAAACGCAACTCTATGCCGTGTGATACCTCATTTTTAAGGTCTTCAAAAAAGAAACATTTTTACCGCAAACTCGAGGTCCGTAGTATCTTAATTTGTTTTTAAATGGTAAGCCTTTAGAAATTAAAAATCTTAAAAAGAAAATTTTGAATTATGGAAATACCTTTATTTCTCTTATTACTTTAAAAGTTGTTAAAAATGATCAACTTATTGGCAAAAATAAAGTTGACCTTTAACCTTTAACTAGAGTACTAGTTTCTACATAATAAACAATAATGACACCTATGGACATGTTTGTCAATGTCTTCAAGTCAAGCCAACACCCCCCCCCCCCCCCCCGCCAGAGATACCTGGATTCAACACTGCTTTATTAAATGAAGCAATTATATAATTTAAAATACTTCTTAATCAAGTGCAATTTTTAAATAATACGAAAATTGAATTAAACTCAAAAGAACTAATATACACTAAGCAACACAATAAAGATGTAAAAATTCAAAAACTTCACGGGATATTGAACGAACAGCCTGGGTAATTCTGCCTTTTGGCGGGTCAATATTAGTTGTTATTGGAGTGGCATAAACAATTTATTTTAAACGGCCCCATAGGTACAAACATATCGGCCAAAGTTAAGTCGGGGCTCCTTGGGGGCCACAAAATTGGGCCATTTCTACCAATCCACCTTGGATCAAATCTGCATTGAAGCCATTCTATTATCTCGCAAGCCCAATATGCTGGACAACCATCTTGTTAAAAGTACATTTTTTGGCGAAAATTTCATGGAAAATTTTCGAGTTCATCGCTAAAAAATGTACCCAGCATTTCTAAGTAAGATATTCTATTGTAGGTGTTAAAAAAAATATGGGCCTATAATGTCATGGACAGATATCGTGCACCACACGTTTACTTTTGTAAAACATGGTTTTCGCTTCATTACCCTAAATTCGGGGTTTTCTCGAGACCAGTACCTGACATGCCGGGGTGCTACAGTTCCATTGGTAGAAAATATACATTCGTCAGAAAATATACTAAATTTATAAAAATGGATGTTGCCACTTAAAATTTGGTCTCCCAGCCATAAACAAAAATCTAGTCTTTTCGCTTCATCTCCCTCTTCCAATGTTTGGTTAAAGTGGGGTTTGAAAGAAAAAAATATTTTCCTTGAAGATCATCTGACTATAAGTTTTTTCTCACAACTTCTAGAATTTGTTTAGCACGATTTCTAAGGGACATCACAGGAGTTTCTCTAAGAGACTGACGAACTAAAACTGTGGCAGCATCGTTTCGGTCATATATTATCCTCTTCTTCTTCTTCTTGGGATTTAAACCCGAACCAGTTCTTTAGAACTTTTTTAGTGTGTCATTTTCGTAATTAGGATTTGTACAAATTTCTCGCTAAATTGTTCCATGATACAGCGATATGAAACTACTTGGTCATGCATCCCTACAACACTGGTCTATAAAAATCCGTTGTTCAGCAGATAGTATTTTGATGAAAAGAATTTTAAATTAAATAATTGCTTCATTTAATAAAGACATTTACAAACATGTCCACAGGTGTAATTATTATTGTTTAATATGTAGATTGGTAGAAACTAGTAAGTACTCTGGTTAGAGATGTGAAAGAGAATAGCTGAGACTTTAAAAAAAATATTGCTACTTTTGATATTTAAATTTTTTATGAAATCTTGTACTTTGGCTTAGGGTTTTATTTAAAACTGATTTCATATTTGTTCTTCTGGTAGAAAATGATAAACAAGGTATGTTTACTCTTACGGAAAATAATTTAATTAAATTAAATTTTGCATAATGTGAATTTTATTTATTTTACAAGCAAAAACTTTTATTAGAGTGGCATTTTTACGTATCTCTCAAAATTTTGTCCATTTGTCCTCTTCTAAACCCCATTCGCGGACATACTGTAAAGAGAATTTGTATAATTTTTTAAAAAGTTCAAAACGCCACCATTTTGAAACTATGTAAATATGTAGATCGATTTAACCAATCTGCGCACTAAGCCAAAATATATACCTTCAGTATAGCCTCCAGTTTGTCGAAATTTCATTAATTACATTATATATATAGACTTTTAAACTAATGATATTTTTGGGAACTTTGGTCAAAGTCGTGATATCGAAATCTTTGCAATGAGTATATTTCTGCGAAATCTCAAAGGTGCACGGTACAAGAAGTAACCCAATTTAGCAACAAAATATAAACTCAGACACCTTCTCCTTTATTTTAGGCAATGGTTAATTTTTATATAATTTTAATAAATATTCCAATCCAAGATTAAGAATTTTCATGGTCGACCAGTCGGTTTTTGTTTCATATAACGGACTACCACGAGCCTCACCTTTTTTCACATTTATGGTTAGGTCAGTCATAAAAAATATCCTAGCAACTGATTTAACATAAATTTTATAGCGGTAATTTATAAAAATAGCATTTTCAATAAAAGATTGTTGTCTAATATTTGTCTAATTAAACAGATTTACAAATCATCTGTTATTGAGATGTGATGGCATTTTTGATGTTAATTTTTTGTTCTTGTGGTAGACAAGTCGTTTATTGTTAATTTATGGTATTAAAATAATTTAAAAATTAAAAGTAGCTCGGGACTAGTAGGGCATTAAGTCATCGTGTAACGCGTGACTGATGTTTTTGAATTTATATGTTCAATATTATGGAGCTTGGAGAAGGGAAGGGGAAAATAGCAGTTTTATCTTTTTTGTGTGTTTTCTCTCCTAGAAAGCTTTCAATAAGAAAAATCTAAAAACATTTTGATGGTCCTCAGTGCAGCGAAAAATACAAACTCAAACTATAACGTTCAGATTTACTAAAAAGGTTTAAGATCTAATACTAGTTTTAAATTAAGTATATTTAGTGTGGGTACTTTGGGCATTGATCAACGCTGATTATTTTAATCAGCCGTTTGTAATGTCTCAGCAGTTATTTGACATTCTGTCGGATGAAACACTTAAAACTTTGATACATGTTCAAACTGGTTAATCAGAGCCAAAAGTACCCGCGCTCACTGGATGTGAGCCTGCCAGATGAAGGGTAAGGGCCCAGAAATCGCGATAGCAGGAGGGCACCCATACCAGAATCAAAAAGAATAGTCCTACTTTATTTTATTTGTCATTTTACGGTCTTGTGTTTTGCACTAGCGAAAGAATTAAAGTTTTGCATTTACCGACATATATTGAATATATCGACCGAAGAAAATTCCCCATTTTCTATATATTTATTCTATAGAAAGACCTCCTTTATATTATGTATGTTTTATAACTTTTTTATTTTTAATCCGATTTTTATAACTTTTGTAGCAGTTTGTAAATTAATTCATTAATTAAATAGTGCATTTTTTAATAATATTTTTTTAGGTCATGTTATACAGATCTGAACAAAAAAATAGTTTTTTGTCCTTAGTTCACAGTACCCTGTGGAAAAATTGAAGCACCAATTTTTTTGTTGAGTTCTTGGTTATAAAGTTACATGTATTTTTAACATTTTCTTTTTATTCATCTCAATACCTCTTTTCTTGTAGGAGTTGTACATTGTTTAAATAAAACACTGATAATTTTACAGTATTATTTATTAACCAGTATAAAATAATCAAAGCGATTGAATTATGATCTGGGCAGGTATTTCTAGTGAAGCACATACCGACCTTGTATTTGTTGAAAGTGGAGCTCTGAACGCCCATCGTTACATTGAAGACATCCTGTACGACGCTGTTAATTCCACTTCCTCCTTTAATTGGGGACCAATTTCTACCAATGCATGATAACCCTAGACCCCATATTGCACGGGTTGTAAGAGATTTTTTTGGTAAAGTGGGAATTCAAAGACAGGAATGGCCCGCATGTAGCCCAGATCTAAACCCCATAGAACATTTCTGGGATAAACTAAAACGAGCCGTTCGTCGTCGTTGTGTGCAACCAAGATCTTTGCAGAGTTATCAGGCAGTTCCTCAAGAGAGAATAACCAATCTTATTCATTCAGTGCTACGAAGACTGCGTGCTGTCATAGCAGCTAAAGGTGGACATACAGGGTTTTAAAACTCAGAATAATATGCATTACTTTATTATCTTTTTGTTAAGGATTCAATAAAGAAACGCGGCTACAAGAAAAGAGGTATTAAGATGAGGAAAAAACAAAAGTTAAAAATACGTCTAACTTTATAACAAGGAACTCAAGAAAAAAAATTGGTGATTCAATTTTTCCACAGGGTGTTGTGAACTTACGACAAAAAAAACATTTTTGATAAGACCTGTATAACATGACCTAAACAAAAAAAGTTTATTATTAAACAAATACATCATAATTTCAATTAACTAATTCACAATCTCCTGAAAAAGTTATAAAAATCGGATTAAAAATAAAAAAGTTATAAAACATCAAATATTAACCAAAATTTTGGGGTAGCCACTTTTTTTGCCGCGGAATTTACATGTAGTTTCAAAAGATTACCACATAAGAGGTAATAGAGTATACATGCAACTTATTTATTAATCCTAACTCAGAGGCGTGACGGCGATTAAAAAAAAATAGTCGGTGTCGTGATAGCACCCTGTATGTTCTAAGTGTTAATTTTTTATTGCAACACTGTTTCAATACTATTTCAAACATACTAATAAAGAAACTGAAAGAACAAAAGGTTCCTATGTTATAACAATTTTATATTCTATTTTTTGCTATACTCTTTAATTTACTTTAAAATATTTTCAAAATTTCTTAATTAGAAGATATTTTTTATTCAATTTATATTTATTTTCTTACCTTTAAAAATAAGAAGCTCCAGCTCGAAAGTATCCAAATATGAAAAGGAGAACTTACATACTATCAAAGTCACAAAACAGCACTAAATAATATCTAATTCTCAATTATTATTAGGTCACAGTCCTTTTAAAAACGTCAACAAGAACACAAAACACTCGGTATAAATTATTCGACAAAGTAACAGTACTCGCGGTACGTACTCGATACAATCTTACTGCCAGTCCCTCAGCACCGTTCACCGCGGAATGAAGAAAGAAGAAAGCCTCGAGTTTGACTCCGCAGTCACGTGACTCTTTGGCGAGGTCTCTCTTCTGCAAGAATTGCTGCAAGAAAGAGTCCGTCGACCGGACATCCTTTCCTGCCGCGATGGGCTGAGATGTTTCATTGTTTGAGAATAATGCCCATGACTATCTCGATGAACCCGATGGGCTGTCAATGGAGTGTGGTATTTTTTGTAAAAGGAGTAGTTTAAAGACTAGTTGAAGCAGTACCGCGTACACGTAACAACATGAAATATTTAAAGAACTTATGACTAGTAGTGTACGGTGGTATGGTCGATTTCGTCTAGCCTGTTTTGGTAATAGATTCATTGCAAAAAAACAAATAAATCCATCCAGTTCTAACTTTCATCCATTAAAAGATAATTATTTAGTATAGTTTGTTTCAAAATTTATTACAAACAAAATAAAAACATAAAAATATAGTTAAATTAATATTTTATCGCTGCACCATTTTTTCATTAATTAATTCCAAACGTTTGGACATGGATGCCACCGTTTGAGCATGATGCGGATTATAGTGCTTCCATATTTCTTCTATTTTGTTCCAGAAGTCATCACTATTTTCTGGGTGGGAAATCATTTGTTGTAATAAATTTTTTGACAATGTAGTCCCAAACATTTTCAATCGGATTTACATCAGGACTTCTTGAAGGTCAAGGTAGTAAATGAATATTGATTTTCAGCGCCCCATACAAAATCCTTCTTGCCGTGTGGACAGGGCAGTTAGCAAACCCGAGCAAATCCGAGCAAACACAATACAAAATCCTTCTTTTCGAGTGGATAGGGCAGTTGTAATGTTGATAAATAAAATTTCTTTAAGGAAAAATATTGTTCACTGAAGGCTGTATAACGTATCCTAATATATACTTCCGCTGTAAATCTCCATTAATGCGATGACAAAGTCCAGGCCCTCTTGCAATCATGTATACCCATAGATTAACATAAAATCTTGTATAACTTGTTTTAACCCATTGTGTGTATTTTTCTTCAAATCTGGTATTTGCATTTACCAGCCCACTGTAATGGGATTGAAAGGTCTTTTCATGTGTGAAAACCACATTTTCCCAATACCCCAACCCTTCCTCAAAATATTGCAAATCAAATCCCACCCTCTGCTCTTTGTTGTCAGTAGTTAGACATGGATTCTTCACAGCAGCACGATTTCTTAAATTAGATCTTTCTTTTACGCTGCGTCTTGCTACCCTACCTGAGAGAGGAAAGTTTGTTTGTCTCTACGCCTCCACGGCTGTTTGGAATGGATGGTTCTCCAAAAAAGTTACCAAGTTATTATCTTGTTGTCCATTTGATATCCTTTTCCTTCCACTTACGGGCATTCTATTTAGAGGGCCGGTCCGGTATTTTTTCACTTCTGCTTCAATTCTTGAACGGTACTTTTTGATAAATCGATTTTTTCGGATATTCTCCTTACTGCGCGACCCTCTTCAAATAAGATCATCAACTTTGCTCTCTGTTGTTGGCAGGCGCGGCCCGTGAAAATTTAAAGTTCTCTGTTGCTACTTATGGAGCCCATACCAAGTTCAGGTTTTTTAAAAGTGTGCCTGCTAGGAATGTTCTGGTAAAGAAAAAAATATTTTGTAATTTGCGAAAAAAGTTGAATTTTTGAACCACCTGGAAAAAAAATTAACACGCTTAGGTATTTTATTTATTATTTTTTCTAAACAAATTTTACATCATTTTGTCGAAAATTCTAAAATTTTAAGAGAAAAAAATATGTTGATAGAAAGTTATAGTCATTTGAATTTTTTTAAACCTAAAATACAATTTAAAAAAAATCAAATGACTATAACTTTCTATTAACACATTTTTTTCTCTCAAAATTTAAGAATTTTCGACAAAATGATGTAAAGTTTGTTTAGAAAAAATAATAAATAAAATATCTAAGCGTGTTAATGTTTTCCCAGGTGGGTCAATTCAAAAATTCAGCTTGTTTTCGCAAACTACAAAATATTTATTTTCTTTACCAAAACATTCCTAGTAGGCTCACTATTAAAGAATTTGAATTTGGCACGAGTCCCATAAGTAACAACAGAAGCTAAAGTGTCGCTTTTAATCCCTGAGAGATTAAAAATGTTTTAAATCCCTTTAAAATGTGTTCTTCACCTTGTTGTGATTTTAAATGATTACATAAATTAAAATAAGTTTGCCCCCCCCCCCCCCCCCTAAAACTTTAGTTGCCCCCACTGGAATCAAAACCAGGCTACCGGCTACAGACCTGAAGAGAATACATTTTGTTCAGTTTAGTTCAGATAAGTATTTTTATATATCCAGAGGATGCCGTTTTTATTTATGACATGCATAATGCGTTTTGGTTCAAATTGCCAATGTCAAATAAAAGACCGTTTGCAATAGAACTCATGATTTACTTTTCTTAAAAAATATACCTGACAGATAAAAACGGTATACCTACGAAAACTGGAAACGTACTATAAGATCTAGAATTCGTTTCACCTGAAGTGACCTTTAATTTATTATAATTAATCTAAACTATATAGCAGCTGTATAGGTACTAAAAGCATTAAAGAAATCGGCATTTTTGAAATAAATATCGTCTTTTTTTGAAAATATATTTAAAAAAACGCAAAGGTTGATTTATTTATTATTTTTCAAGCTAAAATGTTCATGGCGGCCCGCGTGTTACTAATCCCTAATTTTGGGGGTCCGGAATTTCGAGACATTTGCTCTATTCCATAGCCTACTCATTTCATGGATTTCATGGATCCATTCTTAATAAATCCATGACTAATTTGAGGTTGCCCATAAGTAGGTATATCTGTTTTATGTGTCTACCTAGAAAAATTATTGTTTTTATAGTAAAAACTGAGCACCAACAATATTAAAAAGAAAACTAACAGTAAAGATGAAAGCTGATTATGTGTTATTCTTAATCCATAGTTAGATGTTAGATGTATTGAATATCTTAAATCCAGGTATATAATTCGAAGACCCTAAAAGGAATAAATAACTAGGTATCGCTTATTATCCTTGCTTCTAATCTACCTAGTTGACCGATCTCATACTTTATTGCCAAGAATCAAGAATACTGCAGGCTAAACCCAGCTTCTATCTACTAGGTATCTATGATACCTACTATTCAGCCGTTAAACTTCTTGACTAGATGGCGAGGGCCATCTATTCTTTTAAACAATTTACTCTTTCGTGATCACTCTTATACTCAGTTTTGTTTTATCAATAATTTATCATTATCATTTATGACAAGGTGACCAACTCCCTAAAGTTAAAAATCGGGACACTTGCCGAAAAACTAGAAAGAACAATTTTCAACAGCCAAAAAATGTACATTTTTTTACGTCTATATTTTTGGAAAACAGTCTTCGTCTAAGTTACATTGTTTGCAAGAAAGTCCCAATCATCACTGTAAATCTAAGTCTAATAATATGTATAATCTAAGTATTAGATTAACTGTAATACCCCAGAATACCTGTAGATGTAGATAAGGTATTCTGGGGTAATACTGTAAAACTATAATTTCGGTACATCCCGGGACACTCTTTTTCCGGTATGGCTTACCAAAACCGGGAACCTGTCACCTGTCCCGGCCAAATCAAGACGGTTGATCACCTTGTATATGGTGTGTAATCACTAATCACAATCAACCTGAACAAATGTTATTTGAAGGAGGTTTGTACCGCGAAACTATAAGCAAAACAAATCTGAGTTGCAAATTGGAAAACAGGTTTTGCAGCCTAGGCGAACATAACATCGTTTACAAAAGCCTCGCTCTCTTCAAAATGTAGTAGATCCAGATTTAGAAACATGCTGAAGGTCAATGGATCTTACCAGGGTCCGCTCTATGCAGTGGGTGAGGTGAGCAATCGTCCAGGGCGGCAGATACTTAAAGGGGCGTCAAATCGGGACCCTTTACTGACTGACAATAGACTTGGGCAGACTATAGATATGGATGGGGCAGACAGACAAACGTTACGCATTGCTTTTACCGTTGTTTGAGGAAAGGTATACCTCCTCAAACAACGCTTTTACACTCTCGTGATTATACTTTTTTGGTAACAGTATGTGGCGCAATGAGTGACGTCATTCTAGAAAGGTGAAGCATAAATTCTAACACAAGGATAATTATATCAGTGTAATGTTTTCCTACATAACAGAATGGAACCATTTTATGGTTAAACATTTAGAAGAGTGGCGCATCAATAAAAAATATCCTATAGTACCTATAGTTAACTTTTTCTTAGATCTCGCAATGTGGTGGCCAAATCACTTATCATGTTAAAATCTGGTCTATTTTACGTTTGAAGGTTGGCTGAAAGACAGAACCGGGCTATGTACTTACCGTTCAGCTTAACTAATATTTATACACCAATAAAATCTAGTATCTGAAATCTATAAAGTCCAAAAGTAAAATGCTTAAAACACACACTATACAAACATCACCCACAGAAACACCAACATCACAAACACAAAACACCAAATTTAAACGAAAATAAAGCGACGCGATCTGTCGTGTGAGCTTGATATGGCCCACTACCAACCCACTACTGATCTAGGGACTTTTCGAAGTAACCGATATCAGCTGTTGATGTCATCTGTGATTGTCAAATGTCGAATCGCTGAGTTTTATCATAAATTTAACTCTTCAAATTTTCTTATGGATCATTTTCAAAATGGCTTTTTTGTATGACGAAAAGGATGAAGAAAGTTTATTTCCGAAATGCGCCATAAATCAGTGCATACGCCGCGCCGCCCCTATAACACCAAGTCTAAAAAAAGTACCCCACAACATTTTTCACTTGAACTAAATTACGTAAGGATACCCTGTAGATTAAACTCCCGGTAATTCAGCCTTTAACCAGTCCACAGTGTTTTTCTGGTTGCTTAACCAACCGGACTTAACCAATATTAATTTGACATTTCAGATAAAATTCAATATTTTTTGCATTTTCCTCTTTTCCAGTGAAAAATCTTGCAATTTAAGGTAGGAAAGTGGCTTTTCATTACTTTTTATTTTGTTTTACTAAAGGGTTAAGTATTTCTATTTTAGAAAAATGCTCTATTGAATTTCTTATCAAGCAACATGGCGATAATAAATGTAGAAGCACTGCCACATTATTTTTATTAGTTTTATCTTTATGTAGTTATTAGGGTAGAAAAATAATGAAAGACTTATTTTTGGCTGTTTTATCGTTTCTTGCTGCACTGGGAATTGTTTTTCTTTTTGTGGCCTTAGGTAAGGTGTTATTTTCATGACGTTTGGTTAGAAACTTCTATTGTTTGTGTGATTTGTGGAAAATTTTCCTTTTGTATTTTATACTGTGTAGTACAAACCTAGTATTTGCAATTTAAATATTAAAGTGTTGCTTTAAATAGATTTCAAACATTAAATTGAGAAGTACCTAGGTATTAGGAGCAATGGAGCTATTAGCCTCATCATAGGCCATAATTTCATCTTAGATTAGCCTGCTCATTGATTTTAGGGATAATTTCAGTTCAGGGCATGTCCTGGCTTTTGAAGTATTTTCAAATAAACAACAATTATTTGTCGAACAATAACATGAAAGGCCAATTATTGGAGATCACATATTCATATTATTTACCTGTTTGTTGTTACTAATTTAACTCAAGAATTTAATCCGAAGTAGTTAAATTCTTATTTTAATTAGTATTAAATTTCAGATTACCTAAACACTGTGTAAAATTCACTTTCTTTCTAGGTTGGTATATTTTGTGGGTCCTAATCCTCAGCCGTTTCAAATTTATAAGGGATTTACTACATAGCGCCAAAAGCGCTAAGAGTGCAAAGGACCCACCAGAAAACCAACAACGATCTAACCGTGGTACAGTTAAGAAAACTCGAAAAGACTGATTTGATTACTTTAACAATGAATATCCGCTGTGCTAGGCCTGAGGATCTAATGAATATGCAACACTGCAACTTGCTGTGTTTGCCAGAAAATTACCAGATGAAATACTACTTTTACCATGGACTAAGCTGGCCACAACTCAGTTATGTTGCTGAAGATGAAAATGGTAAGAAACGGTTATAATTAGTCTGGGTCATCTTTTGCCTACCCCAAACTATTATTTAAGAAAACACTGGCTTAGCATTTTTTTGGTTTCATGCATATCCTACTTTAAGAATCAAAAGTATTGAGTTTTAGCACATTATTTTTTTAAAGTCCCATATTGAACAATTGAACAATAATGACAATGTCTTTATTAAATGAAGCAATTATTTAAGTCAAAATACTTCTTATTCAAGTGCAATTTTTAAATAATACGGACATTTAATTAAACACAAATGATATAATATAAACTAAGCAATACAATAAAGATATCAAAATCCAAAAACTCCACCCCCATATTTAGCATATTTTTCTAATTGCTTCCTTAGATATCTGACGGAACTTCTTATTTCTTTCTGGGATATTGAACGAACAGCCTGGATAATTCTGCCTTTTAGCATGTCAATACTTTTTGGTATTGGAGTGGCATAAACAATTTGTTTTAAATGGCCCCATAGACACATATCGGCTAACGTTAAGTCTGGGCTTCTTGGGAAATTGGACAATTTCTACCAATCCATTTTGGGCCAAATCTGCGGTGAAGGCATTCTTTTACCTAATAACAATATAAAGTCTTTGAAGTGTTAGACATTTGCTGACTGACAGGGCTTACTATTCGGTTGCACATGAAAATGGTATTTAATTCTATCTTCATTTTTAAGAACCCTGTCCCTTAATGTAAAAATAGTTGTAACACTGTTTTAATTAAGTAATGTTTTTTTTCATAAGTTTTTTTATTTTTTTTTTAGGAAAAATTGTTGGCTATGTACTTGCAAAAATGGAGGAAGACCAAGAAGACTTAAAACATGGGCATATTACTTCTTTAGCTGTTAAGAGATCTCACAGAAGATTAGGTTTAGCTCAGAAGCTTATGGATCAAGCGTCCGAAGCTATGGTAGAGTGCTTCGATGCTAAATATGTTTCTTTACATGTAAGAAAGAGCAATAGGGCTGCTTTAAATCTATACAAGAATTCTCTTAAATTTGAAACAGTAGAAATCGAACCAAAATATTATGCTGATGGTGAGGATGCATATTCTATGAGAAGGGATCTGTCAGAATTTAGGAAGAAAGAAAAGAAAGAGGAAGTGCCTACCAATGAGGAGTAATCTTGTATATTATATTATTATTATGTAATTTTAATATGACTGTACTAACACCTTTTGCAATTAATATATATTAATTTCAGATAAATATGTTAGTTGTATTATTTAAATACCACTTTGGACACCAAAATTACGTATATTCAGATACTTTTGTGACAAAGTCCACTGTAAAAATAACTGTCTTAAATAAAGACTTACAGAGATATTCATGGTGTCCAAAAAGTCTTGGTATAGGCAAATATCTTTGATATTAGTAAAGGTAGAAACACCAAACTGTAGGTGTATCTTGTTGGTTAATAAATCTACTTTTTTATGTAATTTAGCTTTTTCAACCCCCTTGAGGGATGACGCTAGGGAGCTGAAAAATTTTTTATGCTACCGTGTGGTACATCATTTTAAAGGTCGTAAAAAAACATTTCACGGCAAACTCGAGGTCCGTATCTTAATTCGTTTTTAAATGGCAAGTCTTTAAAAATTGTGAAAAAAAATTAAATACTTTTATTTCCCCTATTACCTACTTTAAAAGTTATTTAAAATGACCGCCATGCGCTTCTTGGCAGTAGTAAAGTCGATTTTAGAAGTCGCATTTTCGTAAATGGCAGGTTTTGCTTATTGGGACAGTTCCAAAATCGACTTTATTTCTTCCAAAAAGTTCATGGTGGTCATTTTAAACAACTTTTAAAGTAATAAGAGAAATAAATGTATTTAAATTTCTATTAATAATTTGTTTTCTCGATTTTTAATTTATATAGGTTTGGGTTTAAAACCAATTAAGATAGGTACGGACCTCGGGTTTACCGTAAAATATTTCTTTTTTGAAGATCTTTAAAACGATATACTACACGGCAGGGGGTTGTAAATAAAATTTTTGACCTCAACTCCCTAATTTAAAATGTGGTGTACATCTTTACTAATAGCAAAGACATTTGCTCATATATTAAGACGGACACCCTGTATTTTAGACAATGCCAAGGGAAATTATCATTTAAACAATGGTTAGAATGTCCAGTTAAAATTCTAAGTAGCTGCATAAGTGTTTCTGGCGTTAGTAAGTTTCTGGGAGTTTATGCGGATACATTTTTAAAGTGGAATCATCATGCTGACAATCTGTGTAAAAAACTGTCTACTTCCTGTTATTTGCTTCGTGTTTTAACAAAGCATTTGGATTTTAATACTTCAAAAGTTGTATATTTTGGCAGTTTTATATCAATTTTACGTTACGGAATAATATTTTGGGGACAGCCGTCTAATCTAATAAAGACCTTTATTATTCAAAAGCGTGCAGTTCGAATACTGTTAAATTTAGACTACAAACAATCTTGCCGCGGTATATTTAAAAAACACAAATTTTTAATAGTCCCGGCAATTTTTATATATGAATGTATCATGTTCTTAAAGAAACATCCTCACAAATGTTCTCAATATAAATCACAGTTATGACACAAGACGTAAAAATATTGACGACAATTATCCAGAACATAGCTTAACCTTGAGTGAAAAAAATTGTCCTTACTATGCAATTACTTTCTATAACAGACTGCCTTTGAATTTGAAGGGTCTCGAAAGATTGGACACATTTAGAAAAAATCTTCAGATATATTTGTACACCATAGAGCCATATACTGTGCAGGAATTCATGAGTTACAAATAGTGTTTTAGCTGCTCTGTTTCTTTAAATTTTTATGTATATCTGTCTTGTTCCTGACTGAAATCTGTTATTTTTAATCTGTTATTATTATTGTTTTTTCTTTTAAATGTAACTGTAGTTTCAGACTTTGTACTTGTACAAATATGTTTTGAAATAAATGCTTATCTATCTATCTATCTAGAGAAAATACTTAGACAGATAGACTTCTATGTTTTAATTTTTTTTATTTAAAGATCTAATTTTCGAACTATGACTGATTTTTTCTTATAAGTTTACGTTTTTATTGCAAAAAGCTTATGATACAACTAGTGACGTAACACATAGTTGTAAAAGAAACGAATACTAAATATAGGGGAAGGTGGGGCAGAACGGCCCACCTAAGGTTTGATTGGTTGTAAAACTTGAAATAAAAGCCAAAAACAACTGCAAATTTAAAAATATGTTTGTTTAATATTTATTTGTAAGGCACATATATCAAGGTGTTTAATCAACATAAAATAAAATTTTAAAAAAATAAAATAGTAGCCAATAATAAAAGGACCGTTCTGCCCCACCCATGGGGCAGAAAGGAACCCAAAATAACAAACCTATTTTTTTTTTAATTAGAAAATAAATTAAAAATATTAAAAAATTAATCAATGCATAACGAACAGGTGTGAACGGCTTCATCATCTTCACTGTCAATGCCTGCAAAATTTAAAAACAAAAACCAAAACCATGTGCTAACCCGTTCTGATCAACCTTTTTGCATGGGAGTTAAAAAAACATAAAAGCAAAAAGAGTTTTGATGGTCACGGGGTATGAACCCACACCACCCGCGTGAAAGGCCAATGTCTGCTAAAGTTTGTTACATAAATTCGGTATTAGTATTACTATCACCTTAATATAGTATAAATGGGGCGGAACGGAACGGTCCATTCTGCCCCAGTCCGTTCTGCCCCAAACACCAGTTTAAGATTAGAAATTAATTTAAATCAAATAGAAATAAATTATTCGTGCGGTAACTACATAAAATTATAGTTAAGAATACGAGTTTTGAGAATATATTATTAAAGAACACAATAAACGAATAACTTGGACTTACCTTTCAAGTAAATATTCTGAATAATTACAACAAAAATCAATAATCGAATATAACACGTGCTTACAACGTCTGGAGTAAACTTTGACTGTCAAACACATCATACGTTTCTGATGTAGGGCAAATGGATTAGTTTCTACACATGCCGCGATTAGGCGCCACTATTCAGCGAAAATAACCAAGTAGTTCCATTCTGCCCCCTGGTTCCGTTCCGCCCCGCTATCCCCTATATATCAGAAGCGGAAACGGAAGTTAAAATGACTGCTAAGCTGTACCTAAAATTAAATGATTAAAAAAAAACTCTTACAATTCCCGATAGCACAGACGTCCACTGAAACGTCAGAATTTGTCCATAATGGGGTAGTTCGAGTTGGACGCCCGGAGTTCTCGGAGTGCAAATCTCAGATATACGTTTTTAGCATGTCCTATATAAATGACAAAGTAAGAAGTAATATACAATGTCAATTTCAGTGCTCGGAGCATGCCAAGCGTCAACTCGAACTCCCCCAATGTATCCAGAACGTCCAGGGACATTTTTGAACTGTCCAATGGATTTCATTTATTTTAAAGTTTATAGATGTACAATTTTGAATATGTACTTCGAAATGAAATAACTTTAAATAGGTACAAGATTTCATATTTATACTAAGTATTATGAGGAATGCAGCTTATGTATAAAAAAGGTAAATAATATACAAGATAATATAATAAAGGGATTACGCAAGTATGGTAATTTAGCAGTAATAAAGTAATATTTCGTAGAAAAGTATGAAATGTGAAAACTGGTTAATGAAAAAGAGTGTTCAATAAGTTTTTAAATAATGTTTTTTGAAAATCTAAATGTTCTATAGATACTTATTTTGTCGCATCTTGCACATGTCCATAAATGGTGTCCAGAAGGAAGCCCAGGAGTGTGTCATTTGGTATAGTCCACAGGATAATCATAAGCTGCTAGCTACACAAATTCTGGATATCCTATGAACATCCGAGCCGGTATATTCAGTTAAGGATATCCACTGGTAGGTTTACCAGACGTCCGGATTTACCCGAACATGTTCAGGTTTTTACTGCGCCCGAGCAGATTTTGCATACTTAAGCATCAGGATATTAAAAATAAAAACAAAAACATGACAAATTAATAAAATCACTTATCAAGAAACTGAAAAAGCCTTTGTTCACAAATTCCAAATAAGCTGTTCATTATAGAATATACATATACATATACAGGGTGTTTCAAAAAACTTGTGCCATCGCTTAAGAGGAGATTCCTCGTAAGAAACTAAGGCAAAAAGTTTATATAAACATGGGTCCGCAGATGCTTCGTTTCAAAGATACAGGGTGTTCAATTTCTTAATTTTTTTCAGTTTTTCCAAAATATTTTCAAAATGGCTTCATCAATTTTGATGAAGCCATGTGTGTAAAGTACCTAAATTAAGCATAATTCTGACCATGAAAAGACTTTGACAGGTCCTCCAGGGGGTACATATGAAAAGACGGTACAATATTTTTCCAATAAAAACATGTACGCCACTGATTTTTTCACATTTTCCTATATCGGTCAAATAGTATGTTAAATTCTTAACAAAACTTATCTCTTCATCTTTTTTCAATTTTCATTTCGTTTAGGAGATAAATGTAATTTTATTAACCGTCTTACTGGTTTAGTTTTCCGAACCATCGGTTTTAACATGTAAAGACCATTTAAAAATTTAACGTCCTGTATCTCTGAAACAAAGCATCTGAGGACCCATATTCATAAGAACTTTTCGCCTTAATTTCTTTCAAAGAATCTCCCTTTAAGCGATGGCACATGTTTTTTGAAACACCCTGTATACTATATACATACTCGTATATGAATTTTTAGTTTTATTTTAGTAGGTACCTACTTGTATTTTTATTAGTTTATGTTTTTTATGAAACAAAAAGAGTTTGTATTTTGGTAGTAAAGTAAAATGCCTAAAACTAGTAAAATCACGCCATTATTTGACTGAATAATGTAAAAAATAACGACTCATACTTTTTCAGAAGAAATTTTATAACGTCCGGATTTTGTCGGGATTTTTTTATAAACTTGTCCTGGTTAGAAAGTCCTTGATCTGGTAACCCTATAAACTGGCTATCCAGTAGAGTGGACTAGGATGTGCCATTTGGGACTGTATTATAACTATCTTTATTTTTAAACAAATCTGATATCAATAATCAAAATTTAATAGAGGCAAGTAATTGTATTTCAAATACAGAGGTTTATGAGCCTTTTCGCTATGTAATCTATTTCGTTTTTTATGCAAGGTTGATTAACAAATAGTTGCTCACTGGGCCAGTGGCGTAGTCAGAGTTGGTTTATGGGGGGGGGGGGGGGGGGGTATAAAAACATCAAATCAGTATACTCTTAAAACATGTATTTGCTTACCACAAGTCTAAAACGTGAAACATTACCTAATACAGGGGTAATAAATAATTTTATATTTTTAGAATAATAGGTAGTTATTTTTATAAAACTTTCAAAATAAATTCTGCATGCTCCAATTCCCTATTTAACAAATGTTATTGTGCATTATGTATGGGGGGATATATTGCCTATATCCCCTCGTGGATACGCCCCTATACTGGACTGGCAACACTACGCGTTAAAATTTGGAAAATTCTGGTGAAGTTTCTTTGCGAAATATCAGACGCAGAAATGGAAACAAAAGTCTAAAATAAAACAAAATCATTTGCGGAAGCGGAAGCCAAGTTTTGCTACATCACTAATAAACAATTATTATAACTTATAACTTCATTTTAAATATTTTTTTAACTGTCTCAGACAACCTATAAATCAAGGCGTACCTATTTTAACTCTTATAATAAATTTTCATAAAGAAGACATTTTTATTTCAGTTTTTATCTATTATAATTTGCGCAATAAACAGTAGTCTACGGATGAAATAAATTTATTGTTTCCTTTATAACTAATACTAAGGTTCTAAAACACTGGAATATTCAATTGTGGATTAATACCTAACTTAAAGTGATAAATGATTTTGACAGGTTTAAGCTTTGTTACTGTAAATAATTATTGACACTCTTACACACTCATTCAAACGTCGTATAATCCTATTTTTAAAATTTAATCTAATCAATAAACCAACCTGAACTAAATCAATTATAATTTAGTTATTGGGCAACGATAACCAAATATTTATTTCCCACGGCAATTACAGCAAAAACACTTATGTTTTTGCGTTTTTGGTGCTACTTCAAAGATATCCTGCTTGAGTTTTTATCTATTCTGCCTAGGTGCCTGACACTTGAGGTTTATCGTCTTACCGGTATACCGGCACGTAGTCAGAATACTTTCCTCGGGGGGTTGTACGGGACCTTAATAGATGATGTTAATTCGCACTTTAAAATAGTTTTTTTGTACGATGGTATATCACCAATAAAATTTTAAAATTACCGATATTGGAACGATTTTAAAAGTCTATTTTATTCAATGATCCACGATAATTTTTACATGATTATGTGAGGTAAATTTACGATGATAAAATAAGATTTTCAGCGTCATATTGTAAATGCGCTATCCCAAGCATGTCTCTGTAGAACAAGGTGGTTTACAGGAAAATAGAGACTGCCCGGTAAGAAGAGAGCTACACAAAAACAAATTCTCCCCGAACTACACTGTCGACATTTCTTTGTCAATGGTCCCGACTTCATGCCCCTCTAATCCTGCCGCCCCTGTTTGATCGCCCAGCCTGAAGTCAACAGTACTTTTTAGGCAACTTCGATTGAACTCACCACATACACATCTAAAAAAAGTTGAATATATACCTACTAGGTTTTAAAAATGCCTCAGGTATGCCAGGAGGCACGTATGGGGTGTTTTGTTTTATGATATGATGCCGTAAGAAAATTTATGTTGGCACATACGGTTCTACCGGCAGCTAACTTCCTAGAGATTTGTAGGCGATTATTTTTAAATAAGCTGTCGGTATACGGAAAGCGATTCGATCATCGAGTGCTATTACACTCTTTTTTTATTTTATTTAATAAATCCCAAGATTTTTTAGGCTTTTGTTGCAACAGTATATTCAATACGGTTAACAAAAGTCAGATTTTGATTAAACATGATACCCAAATCGCAAATCAGATAAACCTGACAAACAATAGAATCGTCAAGGAAATGTATTAATAACAGGATTTATTTTACGCGTGAATTGAATGTATTTACATTCAAACAGACAAACATTAAGTTGCATTTCGTTATCATCGCACCACCTAAAGAACTTAACAAGGTTATCCTGCAACTGTGAAGAATCTGCTAATTCAGTTGACTTAAATATTTTCAAATTATCTGCATATAGTAGGACCTAACTGTGATGAGAACAGTGTTCCAAGTAATTGATAAAAATATTAAATAAAGGAGGAGCAAGATGACCCCCATGAGGCACCCCAGAGGTACGTTAACACTGAGAGGCTCTAAAAAAAGCACGCAGCCAGAGTTTTTGTTTGGGGAGGGATCGAGGGCTTGATAACAAGCCTCAGCAAAAAATTTACAATCTAATGTAATATTAGGTGCATCCTTAAATATTCAGTACGAAGAAGTATTGTAATATAAGTAATATAAAATAACATATTATCCTGACTGACTGAACTGACGCTGAAGCTATAAATATGAAATTTGGTTAGTAGTTTTATTTTATAATATAGAGACTAACTAAGGATGAATTTTAAAAAAATCAAAACCCCAGTGGGTATGAAAAGGGGTGTTAAACTTTGTAGGAAAAATAGAGCTAATTCGGGTATTAACTTAGGACGTTGCACAAATATTCTACTAAACAAATAAATAATTATTTTACAGATTTTAAAACTTCAACCCTAATGGGGGTGACAAGGGATGTTAAATTTCGCATAGAAAAAATTAAAATAACGCGCGTATCAACTTAAGACGTCACATAAATAATCTACGAAATAAATAATTAAATACAGCCGGGAGATAAATTGAACCACCAGTTAGAAGAAGGAAATAAACGCCAAAAATGACTTTTTATTAAAATTAGCATTTTTAAGGCAAACCCCATGTCTTAAGGACGTACGCAGAGATAGTCGGTAACATAGTCAACAAAGTCTTAAGAAGGAAATATATCCCGGATTTATTCCGGAAAGAAAGTAAAAAAGCTTTTTCGATTTTCCCAAAATCTATAGTATGGATTCATTTCCTTCTTCCAACTGGTGGTTCAATTATTCGTCCACTTATAAAATTTTTAAAACATGGAGATAAAATTAAAACTACTTAAGTTTATTTGCTTGTCATTACAAAAATAAAAGCAACTATTCATGTACTAAAAACTGTAATATAAAATCCAACCCAGACAATGCCATTCAAAAATATAATTAATAATAAAACATAATTTCTTAAAAACCAAGGGAGAAACATTATTCGTCCACCAACATTTTTTTTTTCAAAATTCGTCCAAACATGCCAAAGCTAATAACGTGTGGGGTACCCTTTTGATATTATAATTTCTTGTAACCTGTTGGGCATCGACTCTACGAGTTTTATAACAAAACCTACGTCAATTTTTGACCATTCTTCTTGACATCTTGCTTTTGTTGGAAGTTTTATGTTCTTTCACCCTTTCTTTGGGTTCCACCCATAGATGTTCATCCGGGTTAACGTCTAGGAGTGGAGATGGAATTTTCAACACTCTTGGTACGCTATACCGTATCCACTGTTTAACGACCCGCGCTGTATGCTTTGGACGTTGCCTTGTTGAAATAAGAAATTGTCTCCAATTCACATTTTCTCCGCGCTTTGATTAAATTCTTTTTTAAAATGTTCATGTAGACGAGCCGATCCATAGTTTCGTCAATACAATGGAGCTGGCCCACTGCATGCCATGATATACACCCCCAGATTAGAGCGAAACCCCCTCCATGCTTTACCGCTGGAATTAAATTTTAAGTTTGTAGGCTTCCCCGCGCTTTCTGTACACAAAATCCTTTTTTTATTTTACCAAACAACTCGATTTTTATTTCGTCATACGATCTTTTTACAGTACTCAGTATTTTTGTCAAAATGCGTCTGAGCAAACTCGACATGCTTCTTATTTTTCTTATTTAGTAATGATATCTTTCGACCAACTCGTGCCTATATACCCTGGCTTCTTAAAAATTTTCTTATTATTGTTACACGGACCTTTTCGTAATCACGGGCTTAACTTTTCACTGCATCTGTCGCAGTAGTTCGCGGATTTTCACTAACTTTTCTTAGTATTTCTTGATTCTCTCGAAAAGTCAATACTTTTTCCTTCTCTCCCTGACAAGGTTTTTGTTGTATGGATTGTTTCATATTTTTTTATAATATATCCAACTGTTGACCGGCTTCTTTCAACAATTTTTCTAATGTTTCTTTCAGATATTCCTTCTTGATATAATTTTATTATCAAGTGTTTTGATTTCTTGAGGCACTTCTGATGATTTGCGACAAATTTTAAAATTTGCTGTATTCTTTAGACCACTGAGTCTCAAACGGCTATTAAAAATAATTTAGAATCTATATTTAGGAATTTTTTATCACTATAAAAACAGATAAATACATTCTATGTACAACTTTTTTTTTGAAAGTGGACGAATAATTTTGCTCGCCGATATTTTATAAAATTATCTTTCGTTTGTCTTTTTTGTCCAAGGGATCCTGATAAATATGAAGAGTTACTGATATTTTCATTTCTCGGGAAAAGAGATATATGATAACTTATTTTTAAAATTTCACTAAATTTAATGTAGAAGTTCTATCTATATCTTTGAAAAATTAGAAGTGGACGAATAATAAATCTCCCGACTGTACGTATTTTACCGATTTTCGAAATTCAACATCTAAGGAGTCAAAGACGTTGAGACGTTGACAACTTGAGATATTTCACAAATATTCTATTAAATACATAGTTACGTGTTTTAGCGATTTCCGAAATTCAGCACGTAAGAGGGTGAAAGAGGGGTAAAGTTTGTACAAATATTATATTAAACAAATAATTGCACATGTATTTTACCGATTTCGAAATGGGTTTTTTAAACCTAAAATATGATTTTAAAAAAAATCAAATGACTATAACTTTTTACTAATACATTTTTTTCCCTTAGCATTTCAAAATTTTCGACAAAATGATGTAAAATTTGTTTAGGAAAATTAATAAATAAAATACCTAAACGTGTATATTTTTTTTCAGGGGGTTAAAGAAAAAATTCAGCATGGGTCCCGTAAGTAGCAACAGAGATATTCACCAGCAAAATTTCACCAGCCACTACTGCCATAGCTATAGCGTTGGCCAAATTAGAAGTAACCGTAGAATCTCTGATTGTTCTGTTTAAAAAATAGTATCTTCCTCTTGTTTTTAAGTCTATGGATCAACCAAACTGCTGGGCACCTCATGAAGCGATGTTTGCTGGGGCTGCCGTCATAGTCTAAGACTCATATTTTTTTTGAAGTTCCTTTGTAATATCCATTTTGACAGATTAATGGCTTAACATAATAATAAATGATTTTACCAGTTTTAAGCGCATTTTATACTTTAAATATTAATTAAGATCATTGTTACAAATTCATTGAAACATCTTTAATCCCATAAAATTTAATCTTATCAACATTAAAAACATGTGATTGTAACAAAGGCACTTAAGAGAAGAATTTACTACATTTTTATACCATACCCCCCACTCGTATTCATCGGCGGCGCGTGAAATTTCAACGTTGTATAATATCTCTGTTCCTACTTACAGGACCCGTACCAAATTTAGGGGTTTTAATAGTGAGCCCACTGGGAATGTTTTGGTAAAGAAAAAAAACATTTTGTAATTTGCGAAAAAAAGGTGAATTTTTGCTAGGCTCCCCCTGGGAAAAAAATAAACGCGTTTAGGTAGGGGGAGTCCGGGAGTCTGTACCCGTCTGTCGCTTAATGGGTTATAACTTGTTTTGTAATGAAGAAATTATTTTCCTAATTATTGCTTACTAAAGCCTAATCATTTAGCTCTATTTTGTTTAAAAAATATTTCGCATAACTATAATAATTTTTGCATAATCACTCCATTTCCTAAAAATAACATTTGGCTAAACTCTCCCGCCTGGGTGGGAGACTTGACCCCACATGTAGGGAGCTTTTACCCGGGTTTGAAAAGGCAGTAATAAATTAAAAAACAATAGGTGGTATATCCCTAGTTTAATAAGCATGATCACAAATTTAAGGCACTGGACAGGTAACAGACTTTATCTCAAAATAAAATACTGTGACTATAAGATCGGTGTATTTTATTTTGATATAAATTAAAAACCATAGGTTTGTTTCCTGTAACAGTTTGACATATCATTATAATATCTAAACGAAAGCTTTTACTTAGTCACTGTTTTAAAAATACATATCACAAAACATTAAGTAGGTACTAGACTTTTTCTTAAAAACTTAACAGTTTAGGCTAGGTTATAAACTATATAACAAAGAATCAAAATTCGAGCAAAAACAGGAAAATTTTTGGAAGGATTTATCTTATTCTAATTAGTATTTACATCTATGTATATTAATCTTGAGATCGAGTTACTTTTGACAGTTTGAAATACCTATAGGAAATACATATTACAACACTTAAACGTGCTAGGCTTTGAAAAACTAGAAACACGTAAAAACAAACTTAAAACAATGAGACTTCCTTCTAAAAAACTTAACAGTTCGACAGACCATTACAAATTAAAAGAAAACTCTAGCAAAAATAAATAATATCATTAAAGCGTTGTTTCTTATTCTAATCAGTACACCTAGGGCAAAAAAAATTCTTTATCAGATTGTGACAAACCAACACAGATTACGTGAAAATATTTTTTGCAAGAGCTTCATAGTCTCATGTCTACCATTTCATCTGTCCCGCATACAAAACGGAACCAACTGCCATATTGTTCTTGTCCTGCTCATGAACTATTCGAGCTCTCCTCACACAAGGTCTCTTCAGTGTAAGTCTCACTGTCACTACTTGACTGGAGAACTTTCCTCTTCACCGTGCGCTTTTTTAGTCTTGCTTTGCACCGTTACTTCCCCTATGGGTCGCAAGCTGACGGACTTTGTTCTTGAACTTTTAGGTATCCTTTTCTATCGAGTTCGTTTGATGTTTTTTCCTTTGGTTCATTTTCGATGTGTTGATCAATCTTTTCAGGTGTTTTAGTCAAAATTTTGTTTTTTCCCGGCTGACGACCACGACGAATAAATTTTCTTCGAGCAGCTTAATAGTTTCCGGCGAAATAAATTTATAATATAAATTTATAAGTAAACATATATATGTAAGTATTCATCTAAAACAGGATCATACAAGACAGTAGTTATTATTCCTTAAGTACAATTAACGTAGGGAATGTGATGATAGGGAGAGTTGACCCAAGGCGGGAGGGTACACCCCCGGGTAAAATCTCCTGCCGTCGTATGGGTAAAGTCTCCCACCTCACTCAATTATCACTTTGGCAATATTTTCCTAACAACCTAGCAAATGTGGGTCTAAAGCATCTACTGTACGTTAAACCATGATAACCGTCCTTGTAATATATGTATATAAACTATTACAAAACTACACATACATAAAATAGTGATGAAATTAATTAAAATCTTTATTTTCACTTATCGGACGGAAAAACGTGTTATCGCTACCACATCCAAACCGAACTGCCGAGCGCCTACCTTAAGACGTTAACAAGACAAATAATATGGAGCACGCGTAAGAAGTGTGGCTACAGCCCATTAACCCCCTATATGAAGAATTTATTGTGAATGGTTAAACTCTCCCCCCTGGTAAAGTGTCCCGGACTCCCCCTACTTCTTATGTTTTCTAAACACATTTTACATCGATTTTAAGAGAAACAAATGTGTTAATAGAAAGTTATAGTCATTTGAATTTTTTTAAACCTAAAATGAAATTTAAAAAAAAAATCATTTCTTTAAATTTTATTTTAGGATTTTAGGAATTTTACAATTAAAACAAAGAGTATAATATTTCATAGTAGGCCGTGATATAAATTGAAAAAAATGAATATAATAGACTAGTAACGCTGTAAGTTAAACACCGCAACGTCATCAGCCGAGAACTTACTGCCGTGGTCTAGTCTAGTATCCTTTCATGGGTGGTAGTCGGACCGCTTGTCAAAATTGTCAAAACCCCTACTTGTTATGTATTATTGTGTTTTTCGTTAAAAAAAATAGCTGAAGTGACAGTTTATCAGAACCTTGAAAAGTATGATGGGTTTGCTATATTGAATCGATTGAACATTCGCGTGATGCCGCCGAACTATATTTTAACAGGTAGAACGATTTTGTATCCATTACAACGTTATCTTTGGCTTTTTTTCTATATTCATTCTAGATATTCAGACAGAAGGCAAACCTTTTCCCAATATATTTTCTAGAATTAAAAAAAAATAGCTAATTATGGTGCGTTTATGCAGCCAACACCAAAATCCTGTAATAAGGAAAATCGAGAAATCGATGAGTTTAACGTTTAAGGCTGTGTAGAAGCAACTCTCTTTCTACTTCGTGTGGGGCTACTGAGACATAAATTGGAGTGAACAAGTCTCGAAATTTAGATCATACACTGGCAAAATCGTTCAGCATTTACATCCTGCGGATGCTGAACGTCGTCTCATTTTTTGCAATTGGTTTTTGCAGCAAACTCAAACCAATGTGAATTTTGTAAGATTTGTGATCTGGTTCGATGAGGCGTATTTCACAAGCTCTGGTATTTTCAATAAACACAATACCAGACTTTGATATCAAGAAAATCATCATTTTTACTTTGAGCGAGAGCAGCAGGGAAGATACGGTTTCAGCTTTGCTTGTTTTATTTTGTGAATGCAAGTAACTTATAGAATTCATGAGGGAAGCTATCAGCAAATTGTTACCTGGGTATATTGCAAGATGTTGTACCTGAATTACTGATGGTGTTCCTTACTTAAACAATATATCGCACCCTTGCTTCAAAAGTGACACAACTCAAAAATTGCAGATTTAGTCTTAATATGGTCAGCGGATTAGGGAAAAAACGCTTTATTAATCAGCAAAAGTGAATTAAACTAACTGCATTGGTTGAACACTAGATGGCTACAGTGTCGCTTTTTAAGATCAGAACGAATCAAAACCACTTCTACAAAACGGACATAATGTTACTTATATATAAAGCAGATAGTTTAGAAAATAAATCATATTTAGTCATATATTAGAGAAGACATTGTATTCATTGCGTTTTTGAATTTTCTCTAAACTTAATATTTAAATAAAAAACAGTTTTTTGCATTTTCTGAAAACTGTGCTATTATGAGTTGTGTCACTTTTGAAGCACTATTTCCAACAGGACGTGGCGCGCCTGCCCATAATGCCGAAATTATTCGATCTTTTTTAGAAAATAATTTTTCTGAACAAAGGGACCTGTAAGATGGCCACCTCGATCACCCGATCTTTCCGCCCTTAATTTTTTTATGGAGTTACAAAATAAAGTTTACAAGTCTCGACATCGCACTATAGAAGAACTGCGTGAAGCCGAATTTCAAAATTTGAGATCGATCGTACTTTTAAATGCCATACGACGAATAAGTAAAATATGCGAGTTTTAGGTTGGAGAAAACCGTAAAAGTTTTGAGCAACTTTAGTAATTTATAAAATATAAACAAAGATTTTTACATTTACATTTTAAATTTACTAAAAAACATCTGTTTCCTGTTTTATCTAAATTTGTTTGGAACAGTGAATTTTTTTGTTGTTTGATTCATTTATGTTATTTGGATTCAAAATTTTTATAAATGAACCGTAATGGTAGTTAAACGTCTCTATTCATTTGTTTTAAATCATTATATCACGGCCTACTATGAAATATTATACCCTTTTTTTAATTGTAAAATTCGGAAGTTATTCCAAAATATTTTACCAACAATTATATATTTTTGAAAAGCTTATAAGAAAGCACTCGAATGAAAACAAAATATACAGAGTGTCCCATTTAAAAAAATGCATCTTTGGTTTTTATCTTCAAAGTCGTTCCTCTTAGAAAAAAAATGACTACGCCACTGAATTCTAGGCAAAACACTATAGCGAAGAGTAACTGTCGGGTTACTCTTTGACTATACAATAAATCAGTTTTTACCTTACCAATTAGTTAAAAGGCAACTGAGATACGAGGGATGCTTGAATGAGACATTTTCAAAATCGCCCTGCATCTCAAAAACGAGGGCGGCTACGAAAAATCTGTTTGTAGCATTATACTTTTCACGAAAAAGTAGCACAGTATACCAGACATTGGTAATTGCGAAAACCGCAGCTCTCCATCTTTAAAAATACCCTGCAAAAGTGTCAAAGTGTACCCTGTACATATACGAGAAAGTAATGATAAGTATTTGAACTACCATATAAAAGGCCACAATGTTTCCAAAATTTAATTTTCCGTCTTCCCACGAATAATAAATCAACGTAGGGGGAATGTGACGAATCAAATTAAGGATGCGGCAACATTGCCACGCGCCCGTTCGGCCATTTTAGTACTAACAGAGAATGTTTATATTTTGCGCATAAATTTTTAATCTTCGAATTTAGTTTTAAGATTGAATTTTTTTTTCGGGGTGCTTTTAAGTGTATTTAAATATAACAATGAATTACAACAGAAATAATAGTAAAATCCAAATCTCGGCGTGTCATAGTTTTTTGCTGCTGTCATTTGGTGAATCATGGCTAGTATTTCTTTGGTACTCATGCATGAATAACCATTTTAAGTTATAAAATATTATGTGTTGACTGTTTTCCCAATCCTCTTAATATTTGTGTGTTCTGTTTCTGTTTTTTGCGTTGCTTTCTGTTTTCGTGTTTTGACCTTATCCGAAATACATACATCGTGTTATA